>JAJIBD010010234.1:0-70511 GCA_021461705.1 Cryptotis parvus | reverse complement strand
TTATGTGGACATAAATGGTTAGCAGCTATTGCTACAAGAACCCAAACATGAAAAATGTTAAGTGTTTAACATGATAGGAAGATTTAGGATATCACATGATTTTGAATTGACAGAATATTATATATAGCTTACAAATAATTGTGAAGCCTACACAAAAACAAAGAATTTTTTTTCTGGTACCATATTAAGTGAAGACCAGAAGATAAAAACAGAAGCAGTCGGATTCATTTGGAATTAAACACAAACAAAACACTTGCTCTTTAAGCCTGCTTCTGCCTTGAACACGTATCTTGCTTGCTTGTCTGTTTCTTTTGCTTGCTTATTTCCACTCTGGAGAAGCCTGTGTCTCTAGCATGTACTTTTCCCTTTCTCTCCCCTCACATCTTCCTAAATAAGTTTCAATAAAACTTTCTTGCTTCACACACACAAAAAAAAACCCAAAACAAACGAACAAGAATCCAAATACTGAGAGTCACGATTTAAATACAACATACAAAGAAATAAATGGTGGAGATGGTGGGGGGGGATGGGCTAGAGATAGTACAGTCGGGGAAGATACATGTCTTGCTTGTGGATGACCTGGATTCAATCCCTGGAATTCCCTATGGTCTCCTGAGCACCACAAGTGATTCCTGAGCATAATTTTAAGAATAAGGCCTTGAGAACCACTGGGTGTGGGCCCCAAACAAAAACAAACAAAAAGACTCAACTGGACCCCAACTAGTACCATATATCAAAGTCGGCGTTAAGGGTTTGGGGAGCTGGCTCCAGGGGCTGAGTACCTGCTTTTAGATATGGGAGGCCCAGGTTCTATTCCCTGCACCACATGGTGCTCAGAGCAGTGTTGAGAGGGAGCAGCCCCTGAGCAATGCTGGGTGTGGTCCCCACAAGAAAACAATTACAAAACTTTAGGCCTGGGTTGTCTTTCCCTGGTAGAACACCTGTTTCATACAGTGTGAAGGCTCTGGTTCTATCCCTGGCAGCCTCCTGTCTGCCACAAGAAGGGAATAAAAGACGCAAATGTAAGATTTAAACTACTGAACTGTTAGAAGAAAACATGCGTGTAAATTTTTGTGGCATCTGATTAGGCTATGTTCTATTCATAATGACCAAAACAGATGCCATTAAAGCAAAACATAGATTAATGTGACTTCCCCAAAATGTAGAACTTCTGCTTGATAGAATACCAGCAACAGGATAAAGAGCTCAGAAAACTGAAGAATATTTTTTTGGGAAAAACCAAACCAAATCAAAGGAGCTGAATAGACATTTCTTCAAAATGACTGAGTGGCTAATAAAGTAGCACGTGAAAAGATGCGTAGTTGGGGCCGGAGTGACAGTCCAGTGAATAGGGCATTTGCCTTGCATGCGGTCGACCCGGTTTGATCCCCAGCATCCCATGTGGTCCCCCAAGCACTGCCAGGAGTTAATTCCTGAGTGCAGAGCCAGAGCCAGGGGAGAGCCTCTGAGCATCATTGCCAGGTATGACCCAAAAAAGAAAAAAAAAAAAAAAACAATGCTTAGCAATAATGGTGTATGAATATATGCAAATAGAAACCATAACATACCCAGTTCCTAGGATGGCCACCATAAAAGAGAGACAATAACAAGTGTTGGTAAAGATGTAGAGAAACTGGAACCCAGACAGCCTGGTGGAAATGTTTAAAAATATAGCTGCTTTGAAGAACAGTCTGTTCTTCAATCAGCTTCATATATATCAAGCAAAAGAAAAAGTTATCATATGATGCTGAAATTCTTCTCTTTCCATGTATACACAGGAAATGAAAACATACCCATAGCAGCATTATTCCTAGTAGTTAGAAAGCAGGAACGACTCAAATATCCACTAAGTGCTAAAGGGATAAAGATCTGGGATATACCCATACATGGGAATAGCAATCTGACATAGAAGGAATGAAGTACCAATACAGAGCACACTGTGAACCCTGAAAACATGTCATGTGCCAAGTGAAAAAGGCCAGTCACAAAAGCAAGATTCTCTGGACACAAAAATCCAGGTCAGGGCCAGAGCGATAGTCCAGCGGTAGGGCATTTGCCTTGCACGTGGCCAACCCAGGTTCAATCCTGGCATCCCATATGGTCCCTGAGCACTGCCAGGAGTAATGACTGAGTGCAGAGCCAGGAGTAGCCTCTGAGCATAGCTGAGTGTGACCCAAAAAAGCAGAAAAAAAAAAGAGAACCAAAAAGTTCAGGACAATAATCTATGGAGGCAGAAAGTGGATTCATGGTTGTCCAGGGAAAGTAGGGAAACAAGGGGTGACTTTTAGAGGGCACAGAGGTTCTTTGCCAGATGATGAAATGCTCCAAAACTGACCGTGATAATGACTGAACAGCTCTATGGATAAACCCGGAGATACCGCACTGTCTATTTTCTTTTTTTTTTTTTGGGTCACACCCAGCAATGCTCAGGGGTTTCTCCTGGGACCATATTGGATGCCTGGGATTGAACCCGCGGCCCAGGCCGGCCCAGGCCGGCCGTGTGCAAGGCAAACACCCTACCCGCTGGGCTATCGCTCTGGCCCAACCGCACTGTCTATTTCAAGTGGGTGAATTGCACTTTAATGAAGTTGTAACAAGAAAAATATGGAAAAAATACAGAAGACTGCAGCAAAGGATTTTCCATATAAAAGTTCTATGTCAGTTTTTCAGTTTTTCTTCTTGGGTCACACCCAGCGATGCTCAGGGTTACTCCTGGCTCTGCACTCAGGCTCTGCACTTCATTCCTTCAATTACTCCTGGTGGTACTTGGGGGCATCATATGGGATGCCAGGGATAGAGCCATGGACCAGTCATTTGCAAGGCAAATGCCAATCTGCTGTACTATCGCTCTGGCCCCTATGTCAATTTTTTTCAAATTGAACCAAAAAATAGTCTTTTAACTTAAATGTGAGTAGAGCTGCTAAAATGCATAGGTACAACCTGTATATTGTCATCTAGCCAGAAGCTTTTTCTTAAAAACCATAGAGATAATAATCTGATATATAAATAAAAACATGTACTATAAACATAACTATATTTTTTGGGGAATGCGCCCACACCCATCAGTGGCTGGGGCTTACTCCTCACTGCCGTCAGGGATCACTCTTGGTGAGACTTGGGGCACTGGGGTTCACACCTGAGTGGGGCGTGTACAAGGCAGCGTCCCATCTGCTGTACTATCTCTGCAGCTCAGAAAGAAGAGAGGGGAGTATCTGAAGGTCTGACCAGTCCTAGCACTCTGTGTTTCTCATCAGTCAAATGTGGTAACTAGGCTCGGGAACCCAAGGGAGATGAAGAGAAACCCAAAGCATGGCAGTGGCGCCAGCACGTTAGTGATTATAAATGGCTGTCCTCTGGGGACCTGCACCAAGGCCTGCTGCGCTCACGGAGCTCCTCGCAACCAGCTTCCAGGATGCTCTGTGGAAAGGGTTCTAAGGTGCAGCGGCCGGAAAGTCCATTTCCCAAGGCTGCCGGCAGAGTCTGGTGGAGAACTTCCCCCACCTCCAGGATTAGGATTCTGCTCCTCATCCTTTGTCAGGCCCCATGCTGACACTGGAGAAGCAAAACAATGGGGAGCGATTAATTATTTAATGTTCTTCCGGGGCAATAGGCTCCAGCTCTCTAAGGTTAGACAACAGGAGTCTAAGTGGCCCTTCAGGGAGACTTTGTTTACCCCTTTGGTAAAGCACATGCAGCTCACTGGTGACTCAAGGCTGAAAACTATAGTTCCAAAGCCCCAGGTGTGGACATTTCAATATTAGAAATGCAAGTCAAGACTCCAGGAAAAGACAGAACAGTTGTGAGAATTCCCTGCCGAAGCTCTTTATGGTTCACTGTTCCCATCGCATCAGAACTGACGTCACAGGGCACCAGAAAGAGGGAGGTCACTGGAAAAGGAGGCAACGCCCGATTTTGGAAATAAATGCAATTTCAATACCTCCATAAGGACGCCCCTGGATTTTTTTTTTCTTTTTGGGTGACACCTGGCAATGCTCAGGGGTTACTCCTGGCTCTGCACTCAGGAATTACTCCTGGTGGTGCTTGGGGACCCTATGGGATGCCAGGGATCGAACCCAGGTCAACCACATGCAAGGCAAGCACCTTAACCGCAGGACAATCACTCTGGCCCAGCCCCTGGAATTTTTGTGCTCCTAAAGGAACCTGCAACAAACGTTATGGAAAAAAAAAAAAAAAGCTGTCTTTAGTCAACCACGTCAGCAACTGCATCAGTTAAGCCAGAATCAGGGAACCCTGAGGCGCCCCTTGCTACCTTCCAATGCTTCTCCGAGCGATGCCCTCCTCTCCACTGGGTCCTGGGTCCCCCTGCTTCCACTCTGCGCCTGTACGGTCCCCCTGTCCATGAGTGCCCCCTTCTCCTCAGGGCTTCTCTCCACCCACAGAGGTGGCTCCTGCTGTCCTGGGCCCTGTCTCCTACTCTGTCGAGAAAGTCATGCTCCCAGAGACTAGATACCTTGCTGACGTCACAGGACCCATCTGGGGTCCCTGCCTACTCATCCTGTGCCGACTCAGAAGCTGACAGACGTCAACTGAGCAAGTATGGCAGGCACTCCTGCTGGAAAGCTACCAGCCTCGCAAGAGATCTACTATTGGTTGCTGCCTGGCCGGCAATGGCCAGTGCCTGAGCCGGAGCCGAGCTCACAACCTGACGTTTGGGGCTGGCTGCACAGGGGCCAACAGATTGTGACAAGGCATTCAGGCCTCAGATAGGGATTTCTGCCTCCTCCGGAGACAGGGGAGGCAGAAATCCATATTCATGTGGCGATTTTAATTCACCTCTTGAAACAAACCGCATCACACACAACCTCCTGCACTGGCCCTACGTGATTAATGCCACATGTCGAAATTCAGACTTGATGTGCAAAGTAATTTAGAGACTTCGTATAAAATTGATATTTGCAAAAGAATATTTCCTCTACGAAAATCAAAACTGGGAAATTTAGAAGTGCGATGTTCCATCTGGAATGGCTGCAGACATTATTAAAAAAGAGAGAATGAAACAAGCCACTCAGAGCCAAAATGAAACGCCCAGACCGAGTCAGACACACAGATACCCAAGTGAGAACGGAAACCTGCTTCTCACATAAACTAAAATCACTTCTCCCATATGAAATGTTCTGTAAGATATATGAAATGTCTTTCAGGAGCTCCAACTTTTACAACATCTTCACTAATTGTCTATTAATATTACTCCATTTTAATAAGCACCCCCAAATTAACCATACGCCTCCCATGGGTGAGAGCTTTCTATTTTTCAGTTGCTTGATTTGGGATATTATTCCATCCCCATCATCCTCCAGAAAAATCTCAAAATGCTCAGGAGAATAAAAAGTATGAATTTTCCTTTGAAACCGAACAGCTGAAAATGATCTAATTTTTCTTGATAAATAAGTAGAAAATAAAGCCGGGAGATAGCTATACTGGACTGGAGGAGCATACACTGAAATGACAACTCTAGAGTCTTTTCTCCGCTTTGACAGAGAATGAGAGAAGCGATGTGCAAGAGGCTATCTCTGCCCGAGCCATGGGGCACGGCAGCTGCTCTGGCCGTTCTGCTGGGCATCCCCGAACATTTATCACAGAGCACATTCTTGGTGAGGGCTTGTGGGAGTGAGCCCACCATCAAGCTGGGAGGAAACAGAGAGAAGTCTGGAGCAGAGGTAAGCTGGGACTGCTGATCTTTCCAACCTGGTATTAGGAAAATTTTCACTTCTATTATCATTTTTTAAAATTTTATTTTTTATTATATCACCACTAGATACACAATTACAAGATGTGCATGTCTGAGTTCTGGTACTACAGTGTTCCAACACCCATCCCTCCAACCCTGCCCATCTCCCATCACCAATGTCCCCACCTCCCTCCCCCTTCCCCAGCCTGCCTCCATGGCAGGTTCTTTATCTCCTTTCTCTCTTTCTCTTTCCTCTCTCCTTCTCGCTTCCCTTTCTTACATATTGTAGATTGTAATATATTCTAGGACATGATTGGTTCCACTAGTTTGATGCACTGCGCGGCCTCCAGTGGGGTTGAACTCGGTTGCTCTACTAAGCTGGTCTTGATCAGTGTATCTCTTGGGCAGGTTTTGATGAGCAGTGGTGTCCTGACCACAAAAATGGTGATTATTATGGTGAGCGAGTCTCACCCGGCTGCTTTCGCAGCCCTACAGAGGTGATGGGCCCACTCCCAAAACCCATCTTGCCTCCTGGGGCCTCATGGTCAGCTGTGCTAGGGGAGAGCCGGCTGGCAGCCCCCTCCCCCCATTTGACTCACTTCTATTATCTTAAGAATGGTAAGTTTGAAGGCTGGAGCCACAGTGCTGTGGTAAGGTGCTTGCTTTGCATGTGGCTGACCCGGGCTTGATCCCTGGCATCCCACACGCTCCCCTAAGCACAGGAGTGATTCCTGAGTGCACAGCCAGGAGTAACCCCCGAGCAGCGACAGTTGTGTCCCTAAAACAAAACAAAAAAAAGGGTTCTTGCCTTATAAACAGCAGACCCCAATTTGATCTTCAGTATCACAGAGCATTCCATAAGTAAGAGTGGCCTCAAAAGTGACCCCCCCACAGCACAGAGCCAGGAGTTGTTCCTGAGCACTGCCAGGGGTGGCCCAAAAAGGAAAACAAAGAAAGAAAGAAAATAAAGAACAACTTCGTGCTGGAGAGACAGTGCAGGAGGTTAGGCACTTGCTTGCCTAGATGGTTGATCCTAGTTCTGTACCATACACATGAAACTGGGGTTGGCCACATGCAAGTCAAGTGTTTAAGCTCTGGGGCTGTAGTGATAGTACAGGGCTTTGCCTTGCACACGGCTGACCCAGGTTCAATCCCTGGCATCCCACATGGTTCCCCTGAGCACCAACAGGAGTAGAGCCTGAGCTCACAGGGGGTGCCCCCCAATAAAAGCCCAGTGTTTAAGCCCTGTATGATTTTCTCAGCCCCAAGAATGTCAAGTTTTGTTTTTTTGGGTATTTTTTTGCTTTTTGGGTCACACCCGGTGATGCTCAGGGGTTACTCCTGGCTCTGCACTCAGGAATTACTCCTGGCATTGTTCAGAGGACCACATGGGAAGCCGGGATCGAACCCAGGTCAGCTGTGTGCAAGGCAAATGCCCCACCCCTTGTCGCTATCGCTCCAGCCCCCAAGAATGGCAAGTTTTGAAAAACTACATCACTGTCAGAGACATTTTCTTTGGCAAATAATTTGAGCAGACTCCCAAATTTATACTGTGCACCTTGGGTAAAGTTTACTGTCTTCAGAATAGGAATGGAGTTTTCTTATTTATTTTATTTTGCTGTTGTTGAGGGAGCCACACCAGGCAATACTGAAGTGTGGAGCAGAGCTGGGGATGGAAATATACCACTGGAGTCACATACCCAAGCTGTGATTTTTTGTAGAAATACTTTCATTGCTCTGGAAACTGACTTTTTTTTTTCCTCTCTGAAATCGCCTCTGTCATTTTATTTATTTATTTAATTGTGCCACCGTGCAAAATATAATCAAAAAGATGTTCATGATTAGGTTTCAGTCATACATTTTTCCAGCACCCATTCCCTCCACCAGTGCCCCATTCCCACCACCAATATCCCTAAGTTCCCTCCCCCTCCTTGAGCCCACCTCTATAGCAGGCACTATTTCTCTTCCCTCTCTCTCTCTCTCTCTCTCTCTCTCTCTCTCTCTCTCTCTCTCTCTCTCTCTCTCACACACACACAATTGTGGCTTGCCCTACAGACATTTAGGGCTTATCATGTAACTTCCTTTGTATACATTCAATGTTCAGTTCTAGTGTGGTGCTAACATTTTCCATAATTAGTAGAGCGAGCACTAGTATATATTTATATACCACTAATGAATGCAGTCATTCTATATCTGTCTTTTTACTTTCTGACTAATTTCACTCAGCAGGATACTCTCCATGTCCATCCATTTGCATGCAAATTTCGTGACTTCATCTTTTCTGACAGCTGCATAGTATTCCATTGTGTAGATGTACCACAGTTTCTTTAGCCAGTTCTCTGTTCTTGGGCATTCAGGTTGTTTCCAGATTCTGGCTACTGTGAATAGTGCTGCGATGAACATTGAAGTGCAGATAGTGTTTCTTCTGTGTTTTTTGGGTCTCCAGGGTATATTCCCAGGAGTGGCATTGCTGGGTCAAATGGGAGCTCAATATCTAGTTTTTGAAGGAATGTCCATATTGAAAAGGGCTGGACCAGTCGGCACTCTCACCAACAGTGGATGAGAGTCCCTTTCTCCCCCACATCCACGCCAGCACCGGTTGTTCTTGCTCTTTTGGATGTGTGCCAGTCTCTGTGATGAGATGATACCTCATTGTTGTTTTGATTTGCATCTCCCTGATGATTAGTGATGAAGAGCACCTTTTCATATGCCTTTTGGCCATTCGAATTTCTCCTTTTGGAAGTTTCTGTTTATTTCTTCTCCCCATTTTTTGATGGGGTTGGCTGTTTTCTTCTTGAGGAGTTCTACCAGTGCCCGATATATCCTGGATATTAACCCCTTATTGGATGGGAAGTAAGTGAATATTCTTTCCCAGTCTGTGGGCTGTCTCTGTATTTTGGTCACTGTGGAAACTGACTTCTAATAGGGGACATCAGTTTTCCAGCCCAGACCCACTTCCTCTGCTGTTTGTTAGGAGAGCAACCCCTCCCTCACTGGTCACAGGAAGGCGTCCACTTTCACTTAGCCAAGAAAGATGTCAGGGGCCCCACTTTACTCCAGCCAAGAAAGAGGTCAGGGCCCCACTTCCTCCAGCCAAGAAAGAGGTCAGGGCCCCACTTCCTCCAGCCAGACGCCTTCTCCGGCCCAGGACTCTGGCTCCTCGCACCGAGCAAGGGAAGATTCAGTCAGAGGCACTTCAAGGGCTAGTCTAGCTGCACCCTCAACACTGCCCCCAAACAGGTGCCTCCCAGACTGGTTCTTCAGTGGTTCCTCCACCAGTTCCTCCCACCCCACCCCTGCCCAATGCTCCCTGCTCCAATGTGCTGCCCTCTTCCTCAGGGTGAAACAGACAGTGTCACACAGAGGCCTGACTCTGGCAAAGGTGCTTTGCAGGGCCTCACTGGTCAGTACCATTCACACTGTCAGTGCCCGCCAGCTGGATCCATTCATCAGGACACGGATTCTTAAAATAATCACATTAAGTCGTTGAAATGTTTTCTCTAGTTCTAGCCAGCTCCCTTTCTGTCCTGGAGGATAGCGTGTTTTTGCCGATGGAATTATAAATTAAACAGATTTCTATTCCCATCAGTGAAGAGCTTACATCTAGATTATATTTAAGGGAAAGAGCCAGGCTTTCCTTCAGAAACTCAAAAAGCAGAAACTCCTATAACTCAAAGTGAAAGCAGGGCACGCAACACTTGCCAACCTCTCTCGTTTGCTGGTTTTGTGACTGTGTTTTGGTGTGGGGAAACAATGCCAAGGGCTCACATACTTGCTCTACCACTGATGTACTTAATTCCTCAGCTCATGTTTCAAAACAGAAAGACAATCAGGTGACAAATGAGGCCCAGGGTGTTGTGGGTGAGAGAACCATGAGTTCAGGGACCCGATGCGACAAGTTGTGACCCGCCTGGGCTGTGACTCCCCACTACTCACCCTTGCCGGGGACCAGAGCCTTCTGCAAAGCCGGCTTCAGAGGGCTGTGGCCGTGCAGCAGCCTGTGGCCCGGGAGATGGCCACGTGGGAAGCACCGTAGATGGCCTCAGGGGTGGCAGTGTAGGCACTCAGCTTTTCTCCTGTGACCTGCCCATCCACCTGGCGGGAGGAACACAGGCTCCTTTCACTCCTCCGTCCTCCCTCTGGGGCTGTGTGCTCCCCAGCCATACCCCTCTCCTGCCCACCCTCACCTCAAACAGTGCAGATGCACCTACAAATGGCCAGAGGATGTGGAGTCTGGGTGGGGGCAGAGGGCAGGAGGAGAGGAGAGTGTTTCTCCTTCAGGCGCCCTCCCTGGCACCTCCCAACAGGTGGGTGCTGGGTTCCCCTGAGGGGCAGCTGCCAAGCACCCTCAGAAAGACCCTTTCTGGTTGTCCTGACCTCTGCTCGCAACAGAGGCCGGAGAGACAGTATAGCAGGTAGGGTGTTTGCCTGGCATGCAGCTGGCCTGGACTCAGCCCCAGCCCCATAAGGTTTTGACTGGGACTCAGGGGAGGATTTGGAGCTTAAACAAATAAGGTATGAAAGCCTTGAATGGAAACACTTGAAGATGCTCTGATCTGTGCTGTTCAATATGGCAGCTAGTAGCAAGCTTCAGTTATGGCGCACCTGCAATGCGACCAAGGTGCTATATCAAAGAGATTTCACAGGGGTGGAGTGCTTGCCTTGCATGCAGCTGATCCCAGTTTGATCCCTAGTACCACATACGGTCCCCTGAGCACAGAGCCAGGAGTCAGCCCTGAGCAGTGCTGGGTATGGTACAAATCTTCCCCCACCAAAAAAAAAAAAAAAAAAAAAAAAAAAAAAGAGAGAGCTAATTTCAAAGAGAAGACTGTAAACTTTTCCCTTAATTATTGAGGGGGCCTCCAAGTAGCGCTCAGGAGGCCTGAGGACTCCATCAGTGATTCTGGTCAGTTGAGCTGGTGGTTCTGGGCAAGCAGCTGAGGATTCAAAGCTGCTCGGGCCCTGCAGTACGGAGGGATCATCAGGGCCTCCGGGTGCGCCTGGCAATGCACTGTGGAACCAAACCCAGCTGGGCACTCGCTACCTTTTCCCTAGTCCTTCAACAAGAACCAATTTTTTAAAAATCAATCATATCATGAGTATATTATTTTAGATATAATGGGTTAAATATTATTAAAATCAGCGTCTCCAGGAGCCAGAGAGTATAGTGGGTACGACACTTGCCTGGCACTGGCCAACTCAGCTCTAATCTCCGGCTTCATGCACAGTTCCCAAAGCCCCGCCAGCAGCAATCCCTGAGCAGAGCCAGGTGTAAGTCCTGCGATAGCAAGGCGTGGCCCCCAAATAAGACAATACAAAAAAAAAAATAGTGTTTCCAGCTAGTTTGGATTCATTACTTTACTGTGGTGTAGGAAGTCACACCTAGTGGTGCTCAGTGGTCACTGCCAGCAATGCGGGCAGACCACGTGGGACACCAGGGATTTGAATCTGTGACCATATACATGCAAGGAGGCGCTTTAAGTCCTATATATTCCTCAAGGTCCTACTTCTCTGCATTTAAACAAATACCACTGTAGGAAATTTGACAGGCAGTCTATCCCTTGAGTATTTTTCTACTGGACAGCTCTGCTCTCAGTACACAGCTCTGGACCACACAGCACCCACCTGGTGGGAATGGCTGGTCTATTTCCCATGCCCCCCAAACTGCAGTGGGTGTGTGTGTCCCCATGCCTCCAAACTGCAGAGTGTGTGTGTGTGTGTGTGTGTGTGTGTGTGTGTGTGTGTGTGTGTGTGTGTACTGCCGGACATGCTGTAGCTCAGTCACCTTTAACATGAAGTCCAGCCGGCAGCCCACACAGTCCCCGATCCAGTGGGCCTGCATGCCTTTAATTCCGTACCACTCCGGAAGGTCCGCCAGCGCCCCGCAGGGCCTACAGGAACAAAAGACAAACGGGTAGAAGCAGCAGGTGTAGGATGTGGGGCTCGGAGGGGTCACGAGAGGAGACTCAGGAGCTCTTTCCTTCCCTCACCCACTTGCCAAGTCCAAGGAGCCGAGAAAAGGTCAGACACAGACATGCTCATCATGACTCAGTTCAGGGAGATTTTTGCTCCACAACAGGTCCATAAAGAGCATATTGGGTGAATGTGGTTGGGGCAAGACCACCCAGAGCCACGGAGTCTTCCTGCTGCGCCACCACTGACAGCTCTAAAGTTCAACCTTCAGTGAGCAGCCACAGGAGGAGGGGCTCAGGCACGAGGGCAGGGCGTGACCTTGTGGGGCACATGGACAGTGCTGAGGCTGGATGGGCGGCCCAGAGACCCGTGTGAGCTCCACAGAGAAGGGCCAGAGGAGGAGGAGGGATGAGGGAGGAGGAGGAACATGAGGGAGGTGGAGGAGGAGGAAGAGGAGGAAGGAGAGGCAGAGGAGGACTTGTAGCACCAGCAGCAGCATCTGGAAACGCCAGTGCTCTGTCATTTGGACAGGAGACCCCACAGAGACCCACAGCAGTGAGCAGCGAGAGAGGCTCCAGGAAAAGGCAAGTTCTGAAACATGATGGTTGGACCCGCAGTACAGGTGCTGGTGGCACTGTGCTCCACCTGGCGTGCCTGCTGCCCACTGTCCACATCAGGTTGCACAGGATTTCCTAGTTCTCACTAAAAAAGGGGTGGAGCAACCTGTGCTAAAGCGAAACACCTGGTCCCACTGCATGTTGTGAGGTGGCCTTTCACCTGAAACCGGAAACCGTCTGGTTGCCTGTCAAGTTGCCTCCAGGACCCTCCTGCTCCAGAGCGCGTGAATAAACCATGACTTTTCTGAAGCTGGCGGAGGACCTGGGCTCGCTCTGCAGTGGAGGAGTGCCTGCCTGGCAGGAGATCCCCGGGACCGCCACCATTGTTGAGGGCGACCCCCATGGCCCCGCCATTTGTGATCCCGGTATCACAACCAAAGGGCGCCGGTTCCCACACTCTGCACCAAGTCTTGTGTGAACAAGACCAAGTGCGTGACCCCCACTCATCACATCAGCAGGGGCAAGGCAAAGAAAGGAGATGGAAGAAGGTACAGAAGCCCTTCTTTGGGCTCCTGACCGTTCGTTCTTCCAGCTTCCACTAAAATGGCGAACCTGGAGTTTTTCAAAAACGCTCCCCGCCCTGCTGCCCGGCCCTGACACTAACCCTAACCTTGTCCTTAGATGGAACAAACATCTCTGAATGCAGCAGTTATGTGTACCTAGGTCGAGAAGTCAACATGATGAACGACCTAAAACCTGAGCTGCGCGGGAGGAAGAGAGCAGCATGGAATGCCTTCAAAGGCATTTAAGAAGTAGCTAAAAGGACAAAGAACCTCCGGCTCCGGGCACATCTCTTCGACTCCACCGTTATCCCTGCATTAACATGCACCTCAGAGACCTGAACCCTATGAAAGCAGGATGAGAATGCTATTCGGGTCTCCCAGAGAGGAATCGAAAGAGCTATGCTTTGAATATCACGCCTCACTCAAGCGAGAGAAGGAATCGGAGTTCCGACATCTGTCGCTGTTCCAGAGTCAGGGACGCTGTCTCATTTGCCAAGGCATCGAAAATCAGATGGGCTGGACATGTAATACGATTTGGAGATGACCGCTGGACTAGAGCCGTTACCGACTGGATCCCATGGGATGTCAAAAGATCATGTGGCCGCCCACCTACAAGATGGTCAGACTTCCTTGTCAAGACCCTGAAGGAACAAGGTTTGAGGCTCTTCATATTCCTGAAGCAACCAGATGCCATTAGACTACACTGGCACGCGATAGGGTCCAATGGAAATGTTACTGGTGCCTGCTCGAGCAAATTGATGAATAACAGGATGTCAAGTGATCAAGTGACCACTTTCTCCAGCAAACGGTGGCTTCAGAACCAGTCTACACAGAGGTGCTCCCTCCGCCTGACGTCGATGCGCCTGCCACTCTCCACTCAGCTTCTTCCCCAGCCCTGCCCCTGCCTCCTCTAGCCCATCTGTGGCTCCGCTCGACTACGCCAAGAGCAAATGGCGTGGCTCTATTCACGGAGGTCAACTCCACATCTAGATTTCTTGCCACATCATACTTTGCATTAGAGAAAAACATGACTGGGGGACTTGGTCTCCTGCCAGGAAAAAGAGACCAAAGCTTTCCTCCTCCTCTTCCCTGCTGCTGCCAGAGGTCACCAGCCACAGAGCTCCAGCTGCAGAACCACCAGGACTGCGCCCCTCAAGGGCAGGACGGGGCTGGGCAGCGACCTTCATACTCCTGAGGCAGCTGTTCTCCTGCTGGTCCCCTGTGCTGTCCTTCCAGGCCCCCAGATGCTTTCTTGTTTTGGGGACCACACCTAGTGCCCAGGGCTTACTCCTGGTGGGACCTGGGGGACCATATGGGGTGCTGGAGATGGACCATCCCTGCTTCTCCCTGCACACCCAGGCTGCCCTGACAAAGCTCCTCTCCCCATACGTTATTTCTTGGTGAACTCTCCAGGTGGAGCACCGGAGCGGTGATCTGCTCCAAGAACACTCAACTGGTCGTGGAGGACAAAAGATTCGAGCAGAATGCATGGTGAATGTTTCGATTTGTTAATTATGGGGAGAAGACACTATCTATGACTATTAAAAAAAAGTGAAATGAAACAATAAACTGCCAGAACGAATCAGTATCTTGCGGACAACCTGCCACACTCCCCCCAGTCCTGTAAACACTATCTGTAACTGGGTTTTTACTTTGATGGCAGGGCTTCAGAGTGGTGTTTCTCAACTGCCACGGGCCAGGAGGACAGATGAGGTGAAAAGTGTGTGTATACAGGGGCCTAGAGCACAAGACTAGGAGGTCAACTGGTAGGAGAGGGCTGAAGGGCAGACACATGAGGGAAACGGAGTTGGAAGCAGGGGCGTAAGGCTTAGAACACTGCTCCCACCCCAACAACCTTAGCCTCAACAAGTCCCCTTGCAACGTGTTCAGGCTTTGCTACAGATTCACTCTGAAGGAACATTTTTATTTGTTTGGGCTTTTGTTGAGAGCCCAGCCTTTCTTCCTACTTTCTTGACTATTGCAACTCCTGTGATTTGGTATATATCTCATATCCTTGGGTGTAGTAAACGGTTGGCAGTACCTCCCTTTCACACTCTGGCCAACCTCAATTTATAGAAAATCTCACAGCTTCGGTTTGTGTGTGTGTGTGTGTGTGTGTGTGTATGTGTGTTTGGGCCACTTGGCAAGATAGTACAGGGCTTAAGGCACTTGCCTTGCACACGGCTGACCCCAATTAGATCCCCAGCACTGCACATGGTCCCCCAAGTACCACTCAAGAGAGATCCCGGAACAGAGATCAGGAGTAAGCCCCTGTTGGGTATGGACCAGAAAATCCAAAAAATCCTTAAAATATAGGGGGTCACTATTAGAGGCACTTAGGGAATGTCAAGGGTGCTCAGGGTCCAGGGGTGACTACATCAGGCACTATGGGAAGGGGTATTTGGTAGAGGGACCAAACCCTGGCCCTCACATATGCTACGGATATGCTCTCTCACTTAAGCCATACTGATTTATTCAACTCTCCTCACTAATTAGTGAAAAACTGGCTCACTCGATCAAGTCAACGGCAGACTACAAATTATAAATTATCCAGACCTTCTGGTGATTCTGAATCCCTTGTGCTTAGATTTTGGGCATCTTTATACTTATTAAACCAAGACAACTTCTTCCAGATGTAAAGCCTCGAACGGATAATTTGAATGGGCTTCAAATGATAGACTTTTACAAATTATTACTGTATTTAATGCTGCTTTAAATCCAACCTATGCAGTATTTAGCACAGGAGTTCTGTGGCTTACGTGAAAGCCTTGGTAATTCTTGCTCCTTGGATGATTTGGAAAGGACCATCAGCAGGAAGAAGTGGTAAGAAGATGAAACAGAATTTAACCTGGATAGGTCTGACATGGACACATGTTTGAGGGCAGGAACCAGGAAATGCTGGGCTGAAGTACACAGCAGGTGGAGACGCAGCTCAGAGGACACACTTGCCTTGCATGTGTGAGATCCTGGGATCAATCGCTGGCACCACCAAAAAAAAAAAAGGAAAAGAAAACAAAAAGCAAATAACCCTCCCTTAAAAATGAACACACCAAAGAACAAATAAAAAGGATACAGCAATACTAATTATAATCATTTTAAAGAGGTTTAAAATGACGGCAGAGAAAAAGAGGATTAAAAGTAATACAGTTAATCTGACTTTTCAAAGGAACAGAAACCATGTCAGGCATTAATCCATCCATAGTTCTTCCCGAGAGGACAGTATGTTAGCTAACACAGCAAGGACAAGCTGTAACAAAATCTCACGTAGGAATTTAGAAGGGTTTTAGAAGTCTGATATATTTTATTGTGCTTGGTAAGAAATGTTTAGGCTAACTGACTCTTTTTTTTAAAAAAGTATTTTATTATACCACTGTGAGATATACAATTAAAAAGTTCATATTTGGGTTTTGGTCATACGATGTTCCAGCACCCATCCCGCCACTAGTGCCCATCTCCCACCACCAACGTCCCTGGTTCCCTCCCCCTCTCCCAGCCTGCCTCCATGGCAGGTTCTTTATTTCTTTCCGCTTTCTCTCTTTCTCTTTTCCTCCCCTTCCAGACTATGGATTACAGAACATACATTAAAGGGTTGTTATGTGTATCTTTTGCCTGTATTTAATGCTCAGTTCTAGGTTGGTATTAGTACCCTCGGCAATTGTAGGCTAACTGTCTCTTTAAGTGAATGTACCAGACACTAGTAGTAGAGTTGAGAAAAAAGAACCTTGACAACTGGCCACAGATTTGGGATGAAAGAGACAAGATCTGATGAGATGGTTTCACTACAAGCCTAACACTTAGCCTACTTCCAAATCAGTGATTTAATTAGCCATTATTTTTGAGTTATAATTTGTATATATTATCCTAAGTTTTAATCTTGCTACCAAGATTTCTTAATATTTTTTTCAAACCATTTTCAATGCAATCACTTCAAAGACAGTGCACATTTAAGTTCTAATAAAAGAAAAGCACTTCTGGAGGCTGTAAGATGTTTAAAAATCTAAGTGTTCCCTCTGGAACATTATAGAGGAATGAACTTTCTCTCAGGCCATGTCCTCCTGCTTCGGCTCTGGCCGGAAGTAGTGTATGCAAATACTTGTGGAGCAGCTCGTCTGGCGTCCTCTTTACCTCCCGTGACTTCCTCGATCTGTTCTCCTGCAATGTCTTATGCATTTCTAGCAAAACTGAGGTTGTGGAACCTCAGTGAAAATCAGTTATGTACAGAAAACTTACTCCCCAAGGCTCTCTTCCAGGGAGGCGCTATTAAGCCAGAAGGGAAATAATAAGGCCTGTGCAGGACACCCCATTAATGATGTCTGAGCTGCCAACAAGTTGTGGGGCCCTGGGACGCAGGGAGGAGGCAGCGCTTGGCTCCATTAGGTGGGCATTTCAGGAGATGCGCCGAGGGATGAGTGAGAGGGATGAGCCGAGGGCTAGGAAAAAGCTTCCAAGGCCCCATTCGCACCCCATCAGTGAAGTGGAGAGGGTCTTTTGGACGGGACCCTCTGGGGCTCCTCTGTCTGCTCAGTGGGAAGGGTTGTGGCAATCTGTGGACTAATCCTTCAAACCCAAGATTTTTTTTACAACTTTTTTTTTTAAGTTAAATTACCATGATATAGACCATTACAAAGCTGTTATGGGTCTAGTCATGAAAATCAAAACGGGAAGGACAGTCCCTGCTCAGTTACCTTCAAGCTGGAAGCCGCTATAAATAAAAACCTTGAAACCCATAAAGCTGTTCCTTTCCGAGACACTCAGGGCTAAAGAGGAAGTGTAAATAATGATGACCTACCCTGCTGTGCTCGAGCTTGGTTTTATGATCATTAAAGTGAGAGTTAGCAGGACGGGAAATTTGGAAAGAGAGGGATGAAAAACACCAATTACCCACAAGCCATTTAAGTACCTGGGGAGATCACTACTGAGGTTTTGTCCCATTTCCTTCCATACTACTTACAGCCCGTCTTCCTCTGATCTGAAATGCATATTTCCCCAACCTACGTTGAAGCTAGGACTCTCTCACCATCAATGGTTCTTTGGCTGCATTTTTCTTCATGGATCATATACACTTTGTGTGTTGGGATTATTACACCGTAGACCGAGCATGAGTGTAGACGATCATGCTGCTAATATGCTCTCTGTAAGCTCTTAGGGGTCGCCTTTTTTTTTCACCAGAGCCAACACTTCCTATGGCTCTGCAAAGGATGGTACCTTGGAACAGACAACTCCGGCTTGGGCTCACTGCACTGGAACAGTCAGGAAAACAGAGAATGGAGAAGAAACTGTGGGAAATGGTTCTTCCCTCCCTGTGTCCTTCCCTCCCTTCCTCCTTTCTTCTTTTTTCCTTCCTTCCCTCCCTTCCTTTCTTTCTGTGACCAGGCAATGGTCAGGGGTCACTCCTGGCTGCACTTCGGAATTACTCCTGTCAGTACAGGGGGATCATCTGGGGTGCTGAAGTCAAACCTGGGGCAGCCGCATGCTGACAAGGAGGCAAGTGCCCTCCCTACCTGCTATTGCTTGGGTCCCAGGAAACGGTCCTTTTCTGTGAGATCTCATTCCAAAAACACAGGACAGCATAACGTGGGTGCATGGGGACCTGTTCACGGCGCTCTCAAGCACAGCGGCGGCCTTGGCATCAGCATTGTGGTCTCCAAGCTCTGGGCTCAGAGCCCCAGGGAGAGAAAGCAGGGGCGTAGGAGAAGCTAATTACACAAAGCATAAAGCAGCTCTAGTTCAGAGGCCAACACCCGGAACGAGCTGGAAACCCTCTCCTTACCACACCGCACATGATGCTTGGCATTTCTGGACTTGCTAATAATGCCCTAAGCACTTCTTGGAAAGGTTTGATTGCTTGGGAACAAGTGCTCAAGAGCGAGTGGCAAGAACCAGGTGGGCAATGAAGAGAGCCAAGTTCAGGGCTGGCTTTCCCTGGGGGAGGGCGGGAAGCAGCCACAATCACAAAACGAGGAAGGGGTGGCTTAGCCCCGGGTGGGAGGAGGGCAGGAGCTGTCCTGTCCCTTCTGGCTTGTGGACAGACATCATCTTGTCTGCCAAGGCAGGAATGAAGGGTTTCTGTCTGCTTCCACACTTCTCAGGCCAGGGGTGGGGATGTCCGTGCCTGAGGGACCCTGAGCTAAACTTGGAAGCAGCACACTGACCCGGCTTTAAAACACAAAGGAGTGGCTAGGCTGGAGCACTCACCCAGCCCCAGTCCTAAGCTGAAGCCTGGGGAGTGGGCACTCACCCAGCGCCAGCCTCCCAGCCCTGGAGCCCTGAACAACCACCAGAGGAGGCATGAAGCCTCCTCCTGCTCCCAAAGGGCCTGACCACCAGCTCAGAAACGTGCTCACCACCAGCTCAGAAACATGATAAGCTTTCAGCATCAGTGTATCAGTATTACAAACCATAATGCCCAAAAGGGGGTGGGGGTAGGGAGAGAGAGAGAAGAGAGACAGGCTGAGACAACAGAGAACACCCTGACGACCATCTTCTGACCTTGCCCCAAGCCCTCGAAAGACTCTTTAGTTCATCTCATTTGTATTTTGGATCTGGGGTTGAACCCAGGGCCTTATGCATGAGAAGTGGGTGCTGTACCCCAAGTCACCTCCCCAGATCAGTCTGTCATCTTAGTGTCTCATCTTGGTGTCCTGCTGAAGGGCTGGCCAGCTCTCAATACCGCCTGGGAGAGAGTGAGCGAACTCACACTGCGCGGAGCATTGCAGAATCGCATCCCAGGGCTGGCCCTTCCTACCAGCGCCAGCCTCAGTTTCCCTCAGCATCAGAGGGCCACAGCCCAGTCAGACTGAGCAAGGAAGGAAAGGTTCATTCCTCACAGTGTGAGGAATGGAGGTCACTGCAGACTCGGGTCCTTGTCCAGCAACTGCAGCTTATTCCCCCAGATTTGGAAAACACAATGATCGATTATATCACTACACACATATCGAATGCATGTGTGGACGTAGTGACATGAGGGCATGGCTGAGTCCGTCCTCTCGCCTGAGAGTGTCCCAGCTGCTGAGCTCCTGCGAGGAGGCAGCTCTGGAGCCACAGAAATCAGGACTGTGAAGCTATCAGTGAAGTGCTAATGGGAAGTTCTCTCTCCCCGTGGTTCTTTCCGGTCCTCCCGGTCACCTGCTGCCAGGCACTCAGGTCCTGGGGGCCTCTGTACCCCTCCTGCTTTTCCTATGTAT
Organism: Cryptotis parvus; assembly: GCA_021461705.1. Classification (NCBI taxonomy): domain Eukaryota; kingdom Metazoa; phylum Chordata; class Mammalia; order Eulipotyphla; family Soricidae; genus Cryptotis; species Cryptotis parvus. Next base: position 50,605 of record JAJIBD010010234.1, on the reverse strand, counting down.
GACTCCAGTCTCCCTCCTTGCACAGTGCCCACAAGATACCTCCTACACAGCTCTGCCGAGACTAATTCATCTTCTGCCGGAACTCCTACTGCAAGCTTCCCCTTTCCACAGAACGAGTGGCTGAAATCACTTTAACATTTCACAAAGCAAACAATCTAAGGAAGACGGGGGGGGGGGGGGGAGATGGTGGAGAAAACATCAAATATATCACAGAACAACCTTGATAAAGGACTTTTTTTTTAAAATTTTAGGGCTCCCTGTAATTTTCACATCAGGCATCTTATTTATCTCCTGGAAGCTAAGTGAGTGGAAGGAGGGCTTCTCTGCAGCCAGCCTCCCCAACAGACTGCTGCTGTGCCCTACAGAGCTGGCCTTGGCACTGCTAAGGCAGAGGCAAATTAAAAAGCTTTACATAAGGGGACGTGGTGGGCACAGGTCTCGGTCATCCTGCCCTCATGCTCCACCTCCTACCCATAATCACCTTGGCTCCAGAAGCCAAAAGCCCAAGCCTATTTCCCCAGTCCCTCTTGAAGCTGTGGTAGCCGTAGCCATCACCATGACTGGGATTCTGTCAAGGGTGTCCTTGCTCTCCAGACAAAAGAAACCATCTATCACCTACATCATCCCTTCTGTTTCTTCCTTTCCTGGATGGAAATAATGATGTCAGGAGCTCGGGCAGCCATTCTGCAACTACGAGGTGATGAACAGAAAGCAGAGTCCAAGACAACCACTGAGATGCCAACTCAGAGCCCTATTTCAGCTCAATCCCAGCCAATGCGACATTTCATAAGGAGAAAGCAACCTCCCATTCGGTTACGTTGCCCTAGCTCTGAGTTTTAGTTACTTGGCAACTCAAAGTGACACTGGTGGATGTAATAGCTTTAGCTTTTCTATATAGCAGGATCTCGCCACTAATTCAAGGCTATGCGATTCTGACACAGCTTAAAGTAGGTTCATCTCATTGGACCTTTGACATTTCGGATCCAGTCATTCAAATGCCTATAATTTGTATTATGTATCTCATAATACAAATTGTTATGATCTAATCTCATTATGGCCTCTACCAACTCGGAATCATATGTCTTGATGGGCCAGAGTTATAGTACAGTGGTTAGGGCATTCGCCTTACATGTAAACCAACCCAGGATAACCCTGGCATTCCATAAGGTCTCCTGAGCACTGCCCAGAGAGATCCCTGAGCACAGAGCCAGGAATAAGCCCTGAATACTACTGGGTGTGGCATCCAATACCACCCCCCAAAAAACCCAACCCCAAATAAACAAATATATCCTTTCAAGGTCCTCTATTTAGTAATTTTAACTATCCACTTACTGTTTGAGACCTCCCCCGCCCCCAGGGTGTCAGCTCTATGCTCTTGCTCTAGAGTACTGAGCAGCCTAGATTTCACCACTGGGATGTGTTTCTAACCGACTCATTTCTCTCCACTAACCCTTCCTAAGTCTAAATTATACATGCTTGGACCAGTGCAACAGCCACCCACGCTTGTTTGTACCAGAAATATATAAAACATAAACCCGATCATGTCATTCCCTTCCTATGAATCCGTTAATGGTTTCCCAGAGCTTCCAATATAAATTTTAAATTATTATTTTGTAATGCTAGGGATAAAGTCCAGACCTTACCCGTGCAAGGCAAGTGTTTTTAGGAGGATGAATCTGCTTTGGTTTTGTGCTTTGTCCTAGAGTGCCATAATACCTGACATTTGGGGGGGGGGTCTCCACTCAGCACGGCCATAACTCAAGGTCTCCCAGCACCACACAGCTCCTGGAGTCTCTGTTCTGCTACGTCCTGCCACCATCCAGCTTGCTCAGGCTGCATGGGGACCGGCTAAGCATATATGGCCTCCCCAAGACGCGCAGGGAACACAGGTTTCTCCCACCCCTTCCACTCCCACGCTGCTCCTTCTTCTCCAGATTTTCAGGACAATCCAAGTGCTGACCTCCGAAGAGAGCTTTCTCAGTATATCTGCCCAGGAGTTCAGCAAGAATCAGGCAAGTCACCATGGCAACTAACCATTTCTGCTGAACAGTCGAAAATTCACAGCTGACAATTTAAAACATAATGCCCCTCAGTTAGGTTATTACATTTCCAACTAAAGACAGGGGTCAAAACAAAAATAGCTAATTAGGTGGCCTTTGCGACAACACCCATTACGGAGTCTAGTGACAGGTTCTGGGGGGTCACATGGTGTTCCTCTCGGTAATGCACTGCAGACTCTGACCGTTGGCGGTGAGGCTGCGACACCCAGGACAGGACAGAAAGCCGCATTCTGGGCTCTGCTCTTCTCTTCCATCTCCCAAGATCACTGTGTGCTTTAAAGGAGCAAGGCACTGTGCTAACGAGTACTAATGAGCAGCTTTCCAAGTCCTATTTGCTAGTCTCTGCTCCACTCTGAATAAATCATGATAGAAAACAACCTCGTTTTGATATGTCTTCTGAGTGAGAAAACGGAGGTCATATTTGCAGGTGGCACTGACACTGTGAACTGGCGTGCCAAGGTTCTAATTCAACCAAGTCCTGTAGCGGTCAGAGGTTATTTCTGTGTGCTTGTATGTGCTTCCCTCTATGTGGAAGAAGGACAGGACTGGATCTGACCTGAAATCCATCTCAGCCCAGACCCACATCTAACGAGAGTCACCCAGAGCTCTGAGGGAGGGTGCGACGATCCTGCCTATAAAATTTCACATGGAATTCTGTCCATGCCTCTGTGGAGCCTTGACCTTTTCCGAGCCTGCTCATGGCCAGGCTGACCCTAATGAAGACAGAGATGATCAAATTCAAACACTCTGTGAAGTGTTTCTGATTTGCTCTAACCATTTCTCTTGAGAGTGACCGCTTAATTTCACATCCTCAAAAGGCTCAAAGTATCATACAGCTGAAAAATACGAAGTGGTTCTGCCACAGGCTACAGGTTGGTGATTCTGAGCGGGTGATTGTATAAACCATACACACAGCTGACTATGCCTTGGTCCTCTAAGTATAAAGAGTAGGAGGCACATAAAGACCCTTGACACACCCTCTCCTCCTGATAAGTAATCTTGAGACTCAAAACTGCAAGCAGGGTCACAAGGTTTTAGTTCTTGGCTTTGTTTACTTTACTCTGACCGATCCTGTGGGCACTGGAAACTTTCCACTCTATTTTTGGTTTGGGGCCAAACCTGGCAGTGCTCAGGGGTTAGTCCTGATTCTGCACTTAGGGACCATTTCTGGTGGTGCTTGGGGGACCATACGGGATGCCGGGGATCAAACCCAGTCAGTCACATGCAAGGCAAATGCCCTCCCCACTGTTACTATTGCTCTGGTCCCTTTTCATCTATTTTTCAATCTTATTTAATTTTCCTTTCCACTCTTTTTAGATGGTATTCTCCAGACTCTTTGGCAAGTCATCTACCTTCCTGGAGGTCTTCGGAGAACACAGATGAAGTTCCTTCTTTCCCTTGAGTTTTATTAGTGACACAATCACAGATAAAGCTGAATGCTGTCTGATCTCTGTAGAAGGTCAGTGATTGAGCAGTTTTAAAGGTCAGCAAACACCGGCCTCAAATAATCTCCTAAGACATTCTGGACTTACAACCGGGAGATTCAGCCTATCCCCCTCTTGGTGCTGGAGGCCAAGACTTCTGGTTCCTGGTGGTCTACCCAGGCCAAGGAGCCCTCCTGGAGTTCTCTGCCCCACCCCAGAGTGGCTCTCCAAACTCCAAACACTCACAGCTGGCGTGCAGTCAGTGTTGCTGGAGAGGCTTTGCTGACACTCACCTTGGCATATGCAGTCGTCTTAAGGAACCACTGTCTGAGGTATTTCTGCTCCACCTTAGACCCAGAGCGCCATGAACGGCCGTGCTCATCTACCTGCTCGTTGGCAAGGACAGTCTGATCCACTGGGTCCCAGTTAACCAGGGCCTGTTAGAATTCACAAAAGAAAATGATGCGGCAGGTTAGGACACGTAAATCAGGATCACATCAGGGGTCCTTAATGTGAGACGGTCTGCCAACACAGATCTCTGCTCTGGGTACCTCCGGGAAGTCAAGGGAATGGAACCGACAAGCTGCCTCGATGCTTTCGCCTCGTGAAGGCAGGCCAGGGAAGGAAGCCTTGAAGCAAATCACTAAACAATCTGGTATCTTCTTTGAGAAGAGAATGAACTTACAGTATTGGATGTTTGAGTAAATAAAGGGAAAAAATGGTGCTTAGAATTGAGCAATCAGGTATCTTTTAGGGGGGACAGACACGGGCCGGTGACATGCACTGAGTGATAATAACGACCAACTGGTGCTAAGTGCTTTACTAAGGCTGAACTCAAGCCTCACAACAAGCTTTGGAGGTGAATACCATTATTCCCACATTGCAGAGAAGGAGCCTGAGAATCAGAGAGATAAAGTAATTTGCCCAAGTTCAATCAGAGGGTGGTGAAGTCCAGCCTTTAGGAATTGGGAAAAACGCAGCGGGCATAAATCTTCCCCAGCCATGAATTTGTACATAGGCACAACTCATATCTGTCCCTCAGGTAAAGACTCGGACACTCCTGGGTGGGAACAACACGACTGAACCATACTGGTGCTCCCAATCTCCCCCAAGCCTGAATCCATAAATATTCAGAGACAAAACACAGGACAAAAGTACCCAGACCTTAAACTTCCTTGGGCAATAAACCGAGAGTCTGACCCATCTAATACCACTGCCCTCATCAGGGGTTCAAGCTCAGGGGCAACTCTTCAAGTGACCAAGGATTGTTGAGCTATTTGGCAAATCTTTTAAGGGGCACCTCCCCACTGAAAACATCTGCACAACTAACACTTCAGAAAACAAAAGGTTTTTTTTTTTTTTTTTTTTTTGCTTTTTGGGTCACACCCGCGATGCTCAGGGGTTACTCCTGGCTCTGCACTCAGGGAATTACTCCTGGCGGTGCTCAGGGGACCATATGGGATGCCGGGATCGAACCCAGGCCAGCACAGGCCAGCCGCATGCAAGGCAAATACCCTACCCGCTGGGCTATCGCTCCGGCCCTAGGGTTTTTTTTTTTTTTTTTTGGGTGGAGTATGGGAGGGACTCACCCAGCTGAGCTCAGGGCTTACTCCTGGATCTGTGCTCAAGGGTTATTCCTGGCTGGCTTGGGAGACCATATAGGATGCCAGAGAAAGAAACTGTGTTGCTTGTGTGGAAGGCATGTAGTACTACCTGCTGTACTATCGCTCTGGCCTGTACACTGCAGAAAAAAATTTTGGGGGTCACATCCAGAAATGCTCAGGGGGTTACTCCTGGCTCTGCACTCGGAATTACTCCTGGTGGTGCTTGGAGGATTATGCGGGATGTCGGGGATCAAACCCAGGTCAGCCACATGCAAGGCAAACGCCCTCCCCACACTGTACTATTGCTCTGGCTCCTGTAGAAAATATTCCTAAAGGGAAAGAGGAGAAGCCTCCACTTCTGCCCGCTGCCAGTTTCAGAGGCCCTGGGCAGAGCGAGCACTCAGCCCCGCAGGCTGCAAAGGCGAGCAGGAACTCATTTCCTTCTGGCATTTCCCACACAGCCGGGCATCTCCTGGGCTCTCGGTTACAGATGCAACAAGGAAGAGGTCCTCCTTGGAGATTTGCACATTACAATAAAGCTCTGATGCCGAATGAAAAACAAATCAAAGCAAACCACGAAGGCAACCCCCCCACCCCCACCTGTATTTTAAGTCTTGGGAAAGGAGGAAAAACATTGAAGGAAATAGTGCTTTAAATCTGTGAGAAAACTCTCCTCTCCAGAGAACTGAAATCCACCTCGAACAGAGCTGGCGCAGGCGCCCTTGACACAGGACAGGAACTCGGGGCTCAAAACTCAGCCCTGCTGCACGAGCTGTCTGCTGTGTGGGTGCAGCACAAACAGCCTTGGGAGACCTGGAGCTGGCCCCCAAAGGCCCTGGCAGCCAGGGAAGTGGCATTCCCAAATCTCCATATTCTGAACATGATGGATGCCCATATTTTCTTAAAAAAAGCTAGTTTAGTCACTGTGAATCACAAAGTTGTTCATGATTGGTTTCAGGCATACAATGTTCCAACACTAAACCCTTCACCACCGCGTTCACCTGCCTCCACTAATGTTCCCCTCCACCATTTCTTTCCCCTCACCACCCTGCCTCTATAAAAAGTAATTTTGTTTAGTTTTGTTTTTGGGGAATCACACTTGAGGATGCCAGGGGTTAACTTCTGGTTCTGCACTCATCCTCCTGGCGGTGGTTGGTGACCTTATGGGATGCAGGGGATCTAACCAGGGTCAGACACATGCAAGGTGAGCCCTACCCACTGTACTATAATTCGGGTCCAAAAAGCCTTTTAAACATCACTTCTGGGGGCCGGAGCGATAGTCCAGCGGGTAGGGCGTTTGCCTTGCAGCGGCCAGCCAGTGACGGCCCGGGTTCGATCCCTGGCATCCCATATGGTCCCCGAGCACCGCCAGGAGTAATTCCTGAGTGCAGAGCCAGGAGTAACCCCTGAGCATCGCCGGTGTGACCCAAAAAAGCAAAAAAAAAAAAAAAAAAAAAGCATCACTTCTGGCACTGTGGTTTGCCTTTTGGGCAGATGCCCTTGGGCTACACTACAACCTTCGACAGGACGTATGGAGATGTTACTGGTGCCCGCTGGAGCAAACGGATGAACAACAGGAAGACAAGTGATACAAGTGATACTGTGGTTTGCAGTACTATTGCGGATAGGGTTTCATGCCTAACGCAGCTCCCTTCTTACTCCCAGCTGAACATTTCCCTTCATACTGTTCCCTTCCCTCCCCACCCATGCTTCCCACTGGGGGCAGTTCTCATGTTCTTTGTTTCCATTGTCTTTGGGCATTTGTTATTCCACCATTATGTTCCTTTATATTCTGGCATATGACAGCAATTATTCTGTCAGTTTCTCTCCCTCTGACCAACTTCACTCAGCATAATACTCTCCAGATCAGTTCATGGGGCAGCAAATTGCATGATTTTACCTTTAATATTCCACTGTGTGTGTGTGTATATATATATATATATATATATATATATATATATATATGTGTATATATATATGTATGTATATATGTGTATATATATACACATATATATGTGGTGTGTATATATATATATATATATATATATATATATAGTTTATAGATGATACCTCATAGTTTCTTTTTATCCAGTCATCTGTTAGACACTTGTTTCCAGATTTTGGCTATTGTGAATAGTGCTTCAGGGAATACTGAGTGAAAATGTCTTTTCCTTCATCTTATTTTTTTTTCTTGTGGATGTCCCCTTTTTTCTTAAATTTTATTTTATCAAATCACTGTGGGATGGGCAATTAGAAAAGCTGTTCATGATTGGGTCTCAGTCATACCAATCAGGTTCCAACACCCATCCCTCCATGAGCGTGCCCATTTCTTCCGTCCTGGCCCCCACAATTTCTTCTATAGTAGGCACTCTCTCTCTCTCTCTCTCTCTCTCTCTCTCTCTCTCTCTCTCTCGCTCGCTCGCTCTCCTTTTGCATTACTCTGGTTTGCAATACAGACACGGAATGGTTATCATGTATATCCTTTGATTTACTTTCAATACTCAGTTCTACTCTAGCGTTACCATTTCCAACTTTTACTGGCAAACTGGTCTCTTCTCTATCTACCTTACTTTTGTGCCCACACACTTATGGTAGATTCCAACCATTTACCAATCCTCCAGCCCCTATTTTGCCTGGCTTTGGATATTAGTCTCATGCTATTTTTCTTTAAAACCCACCAATGAACACAGTCATTCTATATCTGTTCTTCTTCTGACTTATTTCACTCAGCATGATATTCTCCAGGTTCATCCATTCATAGGCAAATTTCTTAACTTCACTTTTCCTGACAGCTGAATAGTATTCCATTGTGTAGGTGTACCATAGTTTCTTTATCCAGTCGTCTGTTCTTGGGCACTCAGGTTGTTTCCATATTCTGGCTATTGTGAATAGTGCTGCGATGAATACAGAAGTACAGATGGTGTTTCTGTTGTGTGTTTTTGGGGCCCCAGGATATACTCTGAGAAGTGGCATTGGTAGGTCAAATGGGAGCTCAATTTCTAGTTTTTGGAGGAATGGCCATATTATTTTCCAAAAAGGTTGGACCAGAAGAATTCCTACTAGCAATGAATGAGAGTCCCTTTCTCCCTGCATCTGCACCAGCACTGGTTGTTCTTGCTCTTTTGGATGTGTGCCAGTCTCTGTGGTGTGAGATGATACCTCATTGCTGTTTTGATTTGCATCTCCCTGATGATTAGTGATGATGAGCATTTTTTCACAAGCCTTTTGGCCATTTGAATTTCTTTCTGAGAACGTTTCTGTTCATTTCTTCTCAATTTTTGATGGGGTTGGATTTTTTTTCCCTGTAAAGTTCTACCAGTGAGTGCCAAGTATATGTTGGATATTAATCCCTTAGCAGATGGGTATTGGGTAAATATTCTTTCCTAATCTGTCTTTGTATCTTGGTCACTGTTTCTTTTGAGGTGCAAAAACTTTTTAGTTTCATGTAGTCCCATTTGTTTATCTTTCCTTCCACTTGCTTGGTCAGTGGTGCTTCATCTTTGAAAATGCCTTTAGCTTCAATGTCGTGGAGGGCTTTGCTTACGCTTTCTTCAATGTACCTTATGGCTTCAGGTCTGATGTTGAGGTCTTAAATCCATTTTGATCTGACTCTTGTGCATGGGATTAGAGGTCTGAGCTCAGACATTTACATGAAGCTGTCCAGCTTTCCTGGCATCACTTGTTGAAGAGGCTTTCCTTGCTCCACTTCATATTTCTTGCTCCCTTATCAAAATTTTAGTGCTGGCTCTCGAGAAGCAGGCGGTGCCGCAGGTGTGCCCAGCTCAATGCTCCTGTTCAGGTAGCACTGTGGACTGTGCAGCGTGTCCAGAAACATCCCTCGCAACACCGCGAGACTGGATTTGAATGGGAATAATATCACACGGATTACCAAGACAGATTTTGCTCATCTTAGACACTTAAGAGTTCTTCAGCTTATGGAGAATAACATTAGCACCATTGAAAGAGGAGCATTCCAGGATCTAAAAGAACTGGAGAGACTAATTTGTGAATCCTAATTGCCACTAAGAGTATACCACCTACACGGCAGAGCCTGGCAAGCTACCCGTGTTTTATTTGATATGACAAAAACCAGTAAAAATCATGGACCTCATTCCCATGATCTGAAGGAATGGTTTGAGGCTCTTCCTGTCCCTGGAGCAAGCAGATGCCCTTGGGCTACACTTGCTTGTGACAGGATGTATGGAGATGTTACTGGTGCCCGCTCGAGCAAATCGATGAACAATGGGAAGACAAGTGATACAAGTGACAAGTGATATACGAGGATGTCTTTCAGGATATTCAACTCTATTACATTGGTCTCAGGTCCTGACTTTATTCCAATACCATGCTGTTCTAATCACTATTGCTTTGTAGGACAGTTTGAAGTTGGGGGTGGCTCCCATCTTCTTTTTTCCAAGGACTGCTTTAGCTATTTGAGGGGATTTATTGTTTCATATGAATTTCAGGAGTGTTTGATCGATTTCTTTGAAAAATGTCATGGGTATCCTTATACAGACTGCAATTAATCTGTATGATGGGGGCTCCCTTGGACAGAGGCGGACTATGTCTTCTGGAGCACAGCTCTTTAGCCTGCTCCTGCCTCCTGGCCAGCACCTCACTCTGCAGGCCTTTGGGTTTTGTCCCCTGTTTTCCCTTCTCTCCCTGAACTCTGCTGTGCCATTACCAAAGGTGTTTGCTGAGGAACCTGTTGGTTGAGTGGCTTTGGGTAAAGTGTATGTATCAGGGTATTTATTGATTTTCCCAGGGAGTTATTAGCTTTTCTCTTGACAAGAGGATGCTTAATTAAGAAACATCACATATCTTATTAAAGGAATTAACTCTCAACATCGATCTTCCTCCATTTCATCCAGATTGGGTCTGAATTAAGACTCAATCCAGGTGGGGTGAGGTCCTAAGGTGACTGTTGGTCCCCCACCAGGGAGTGGCACGGGAATGGCTGCAGGTGGGCCCCATGGTGGGCTGCTGCTAGGGCCACCCCACAGATGTGCTGAGGTGGCCAGTGGGCTTCTGGCCAGTCATGGAAACAAAGTGGGAGGTACATGGTGCTCCTGCGGTCCCTAAACTAAGCCCAACACCATGTCGTTCCTCTCCCCACACATCCCCCCAAATCATTTATTGTTTAAAACCAGAGAGGAGAAAGTAATGCCCTGCTGAATAAATGTCGTTATAGACATATTGATGGCTAAAAAATATGTTTGTGAGAGTAAGAGCAGATTCCTTTGAGATGGAAACAAACTTTCTGGTGGAAAATGCTCATTAAAAAACAAAAAGACTTGGGGCGGAGCGATAGTCCAGTGGCCTATAGGGCGTTGTCTTGCACACGGCCGGCTTGTGCCGGCCCGGGTTCGATCCCCAGCATCCCATATGGTCCCCGAGCACCGCCAGGAGTAATTCCTGAGTGCAGAGCCAGGAGTAACCCCTGAGCATTGCCGGGTGTGACCCAAAAAGAAAAAAAAAAGACTTTTGCTTTAGAGTTTCTTGGGGTGGGGAGGGGTTGGGGTTGCGGGACTCCCAAACAGTGTTTAAGGGGTCAACGAGTCACTCCTAGCAACACTCAAGTGGGCGGTGTGGTCCTGGTGGGTCACTGTTTGGGCCCAGGGCTGCGGCCGCAGGGATACACACAGAGATTCTCAGGGCGGCCTGGAGGCGCCAAGCACAGCTTTGGGCTTCTCTCCCCAGTCCAAGACTTGATGCTTTTTCATGGCTGTGATTAGGAATGTTCTGCTAAAATATTTTCCCTAAATGTTCATTCATACAACATACGCAGAACTGAATCCAAGGGTTACGGCTATTTATTAAAAAATTTAAAGTCATAACAATGCTATGAGAGGAAAAATAATACTATTATGCAGTCTCGGCAAATTCAATTAACTCCCCAAAGTTAATTTCAAAAGTTTACATAGTAAAATAAACCCTTGAAAGAGAATGCTAACCAATATGAATATGTTTCATTTTGTGTGTGAGGAGGTAGGAGGTGGTGGTGGGAGGAAGCTTTGGGGTTATACCTGGCAGTGCTCAGGGATGACTCTCAGCTCTGTGCTTGGTTGAGGGGGACTCCCAGTGGTGCTCAGGGGGACCATGTAGTGCTAGGAGACAAACTCCCTGCATGTAAAGCATCATGTGCTCCAGCCCACTACACTACTCTCCACGTGATCCATGTTTTATTTATTTTTTAAAAATGACTATTATTTTAATGGTCTATCTCACCATTGGGGAAAGGAAAAGGGAAGGAGAGGGGAGGGGAAGGGAGGGGGGGAGGGGAGGGAGGGGAGGAGGAGGGGGAGAGGAGGGAGGGAAGGAAAAAAAAAAATCTTGTTTAGGTAATAGGTCCACAACAGTATTTAGGTTTTTAGAGCTGATGCAGTTACCACACCCCGTCACCATCACTGTGTCCATGACACTCTGATGCAGTTACCACACCCCGACACCATCACTGTGCCCATGACACTATGATGCAGTTACCATACCCCGTCACCACCACTGTGCCCATGACACTCTGATGCAGTTACCACACCCCGTCACCATCACTGTGTCCATGACACTATGATGCAGTTACCACACCCCGTCACCATCACTGTGCCCATGACACTCTGATGCAGTTACCACACCCCGTCACTACCACTGTGCCCATGACACTATGATGCAGTTACCACACCCCGTCACCACCACTGTGCCCATGACACTATGATGCAGTTACCACACCCCCGTCACCACCACTGTGCCCATGACACTCTGATGCACTTACCACACTTCGTCACCACCACTGTGCCCATGACACTCTGATGCAGTTACCACACCCCGTCACCATCACTGTGCCCATGACACTATGATGCAGTTACCACACCCCGTCACCACCACTGTGCCCATGACACTATGATGCAGTTACCACACCCCGTCACCATCACTGTGTCCATGACACTATGATGCAGTTACCACACCCCGTCACCACCAATGCGCTCATGACACTCCACCATGTCATGTTACTTCTAGTCCTCTCATCACCCTCCTCCCACCCTGCCTGGCAATCTCAGTTTGTTTTTTAGGGGTGCAGAGTGAAGGGCGGGAGGTTGGACCACACCCAGCAGTGCTTGGGGCTTACTCCTGCTACTGCATTCAGGGATTGCTACTGGAATGGACGCAAGGGAGAGGTTCAATCATAGAAAACAGAATAATGACAAAAATGTTCTGGTTTCAGAGTAATGCAAATCTCTCATCAAGTCACAAAGCATGTGATTTTTCTCATAGAATGGTTAACTCTAAAAGTTTAGCGCCTTCTGGAAAAAATATGCCATTTTGATTCTCTTAGCAAATGCATTTTGGTATTCTTTGGACTGTATAAATCTTCCTTGATATCTCATTCAAACCTGTCTTAACTCATTTCTTCATTAATTAACAAGTTAAATAAAATCTCTGATACAGGCTCATTTTGTATTTATATGGGAGCCAAGATTTAAACTTTGAAAAGCTTCAGTAATACAGAAAGATCTGTTGCAGTCAGGAACTGTGGATGGGTTTTGCTCTGCTTCTCACCACTCCTCACCTAATGGGCCGATAGTTGTAGGAATAGCTGTGATGCTTAAGAAAGTAGCTTGAGGCTCAGAGAGACAGTACAGCTGGTTCAGCACCTGGCCTGCATGCAGCCAACTGGGGCTCAATCCCGCACACTACTGATTCGCAGAACCCCCCCTCACCCCCCAGGAGTGACCCCTGAGCGCTTTGGGGTGTCACCAAAAACAAACAAACAAAAAATTAGATTGATCCAGACAGCCTACAATGGTTGAACTCAGTTTCACAAAGTTTTTATTCTCAATCGACTCCCAGTGTTAATGGGAATGTAATACATTCCTTAAAAACAAAAACAAAGCTGAGCTGGAGTGAAAGTACAGTAGGCAGAGCTGTACCCCAACCTGGGTTCAACCTCCGGCCCCCATATAGTCCCTGATCCCCACCAGGAGTAATCCCTGAGAGCAGAACCAGGAGTAAGCTCACAGCACCACAGGGTGTGTCCCCAAACAACACACACAAAAACCCAACTACCCTTTAATAAAGTTAACTGAATGGTGGGAGCAGGGATGGGGCTGTACAGTGGGTCACAGAATGTGGTCACATACATCTGCTTATCCCTGAAGCCCTTTCGAGGGGTCTGAGGGGCAAAACTAAAATTTCAGTAGAACAATCAGATGTTATTTGCTTTCTGCATTGTCGTCATGTTACAACATGGGGATGAAAGCAATGGTGGCAAAGAACATTGGTCCCTGGTCTGGAGTGGAGACAAATAGCACCAGTGACCATGGGCTCATCACTGTACTCACTCCTGTGCGAAAAGTGCCACTAAAGACAGTGAACTTTTTGAACTTTATGGACCATTTTATTTTATTTTTATTTTTTTTTTTTTTTTTTTTGCCTTTTTTGGGTCACACCGGCAATGCTCAGGGGCCACTCCTGGCTCTGCACTCAGGAATCACTCCTGGCGGTGCTCAGTGGACCATATGGGATGCCGGGATTGAACCCAGGCCGGCAGAGGCCGGCGCGTGCAAGGCAAACACCCTACCCGCTGGGCTATTGCTCCGGCCCTATGGACCATTTTAGAATCAGCCAATCTTATTGGTTTTATTAAGTCTTGGCTCTCGTTTACATAGTTTTCTTCGGTTTTGTTTTGTTTTTGGTATTTTCTGGGACAAGAGGAAAGTAGCAGCAGGAAAGTCTGTCTCAAGGAAAAGAGCAAACATGCTCACTTGAGTGGATTAGGCCCCTGTCTGCCCCATGCAGCTACACTTCTCTACAAAAGAATGCCTGATTAAGAGGTAGTTATTCAAACTTAGGTAAGCGGGAAACAAGCTCTCAAAAAGAAACAAAAGGAGACTGTCACTCCAAGGAAACTACTGATGGCATCTGTCTTCAATGATAACATCTGAGCTTTCAAGTGAAAATTAGAATTTTTGGAAAACTTGTCACCCACACCCCCTCAGCCAGTAGCTTCACAGCTTCCCCAAATGGAAACTCCTCTGATTAAATTGTTCAATGAAATATGTCAACATCTGGAAGATCTGCTTGTTCAGTGAGCTATATTTTTCTAAAATGACCAAGGAATAAAAATAAATTCATTTAAAGTGTAAGGAAAACCACTATAAGAGGGTAAAAAAAAAGTCACTGAACGCTTCAGATTCAATGTAGTAACTAACCCAAAGAAATCATCCTATGTTGGGGCCGGAACCACAGTATAGCGGGTAGATGGTTGCCTTTCACAAGGTCAACTGGGGTTCCATGCCAGGCATCCCATATGGTCTCTGATCCTGCCCGCACTGCCACCTGAGCACAGAGCCAAAAAGTAAGCCCTGTGCAATGTAGGGGTGTGGCCTCAAAACAAACAAAAAAGAATTTCCATTTGTTAATTTTGGTGAGGGATCAAAGAACATCCTTGATGACCTGAAATGCTTATTAAAATGCTCGTCTGCATTCAGCAAGTTCTGTGCATCAGCTCTGCTGGGGCTTACATTTATAACTTTTAAGTAATTAAAGCACCCTTCAATTTTGATCTGTTTTCTTCCCACAGTTCTGCAAACCTGGGCCATGGAATATGAGCTCAGGCATCTTCCCAAGCTTGGCCCTTGCTGTGGGTATTTTTTGTCACTGTCATATTTAGCTTTACTTACTAATTAACTTTGGTTTGGGGACCACCCCCAACAGTGCTCAGGTCTTACTCCTGGCTCTGCACTCGAGGATCACCCTGGGCCGTGCTAAAGGGGATCCTACGGGGGGTTAGGGATCAAACCATGGTTCGCAGAGTGAAAGGAAAGAGCCCTAGATATCTCTTTGTACCCTGTCATGTTTAGCTCTAAGAGGCACCTTTCTAACTTGAAAAATAAAGCAAGGAAAGCTCCTAATAAAACACATCATCTATGGCTCCTTGCTAGGAAAGATGCAGTGGCGCCTGGCACCGTCTCTGCTTTTCTTCCCCAGTGGCACCTACTACCTGGTTTGTGTTCACTGTACAATTTTTGTTGTCAAGGTTTTGGAACATTTCGGTTTTATTTTGAAACTGAGCTTTCTGCATGTGTCTTGATGTTGATTCCAAAAAGTTCTAACACTTAAAAGCATAATGACTATGTTACGTAATAGTCACTGCACGCGCGCACACGCAGCGTGCTATAACTCAGAGAAAAGTACATGTATTCTTGTCAGTTACTGTCAAAGGAGAATGCCCCAAATATAAAGGTACGACGGGATTTCTACCATCCAGATACTTCTGGCGTTTGCAGACCAAAGCTATCTAGCAGAACACTCGGTCCCCATGGCAATCTTTTCTATTCAGGCTGCTTAGTGATACAGACATATAAAGCTACTGAGGACTGAGGCTATGGCTAATGCTACGGAGGATGGCTAATGTTTAACAGTTGTCCATCTTAATTACATTACAAACCAACAATCACATGGCAGTGGTGGCTACTGTACTGGACAGACCAAGGACTCCTCTTCCAGTTTGCTCACTGCTATGTTTCTGCCCTAACAGACATGCCTTCCCTGGGAAACCAGGATCTGTGAACACTCTGGCAGTTATCTTTAAAATACAATCTCTAACTAATGACTGGATAAAGAAGCTTTGGTACATCTACACAATGGAATACCATGCAGCTGTTAGGACAAATGAAGTTATGAAATTTGCCTATAAATGGATGGACATGGATAGGATCATGTTGAGTGAAATTAGTCAGAAGGAAAAAGACAGATATAGAATGACTACATTTATCGCCAGACATAAACATATACATATTATGATACCAATATCCAAGGTCAGGAGAAACATGGATCAGGAGGTCTTGTCACAGGTGGAAATTACCACAGGGAGTCAGAGATTAGGTAAGACAGAGAATGGAACATGTGCTAATAATTGTCGAAAATACCAAACTAGAACTGAAGAAAGAGAGAGAGAGAGAGAGAGAGAGAGAGAGAGAGAGAGAGAGAGAGAGAGAGAGAGAGAGACGTGCCATAGAGACAGGTTAGGGAGGGGGAGGGAAATGGGGACGTTGGTGGTGGGAAATGGGCACTGGTGGAGGGATGGGTGCTGGAACACTGTGTGACCAAAATCCAAATATGAACATCTTTGTAATTGTATATCTCATGGTGGTATAATAAAATGTTAAAAAATACGATATCTGGAAGGTCATGACTTTAGCAATACCACTCCGAAATACATGTTGCGATGAGCAATGTAATTAGTGCCTGCTAAAGGAGCAGACGTGGGGATGGGGAGGCGGATGGGAAACAAGGGTTCTGGTGGAGGTAAGGGCACACTGGTGGTGGCACTGGTGCTGGAATATCGAACGCCTACAACAACTGTGCTGTGAGCAACTTTGTAAGTCACGGTGCCTAGATAGAATTAATTAAAAATAAAATAAAATATGATCTCTTGAAGAGTCTTTATAGATCCACCTCCCAAGATTGGCAAGGAAGATGTTACCATCCCATGTACCCTAGAAAAGAAACCAGCATTCCTGGTGGCTACGCTATCCACTTGGCACCTGGCTGGGAGAGGCCACTGACTGGAGACACCTATATTCCACCTATGCTCTGTCCTGGTTCGTAGCCCAGGCGCCAGACACTTGCTCTGTGCTGGGAATTCAGGATGGATGAGGGCTCAGCTTCCGCCCTACAGGGGTCCATTCTGATCCAAGAGGCTGTGGTTGTCACCTGAACCTGAGGAGGCTAATGGCCACTTTCACAGCTACTGTTTACTGTTCAAATGGGATTTCATGACTAGCTGGTTTTTCTTTTTTGAAATACAAGAGTCATGAGTTGGAAGGAGACAGAAGAAGTTTGAAATCTTTAAAGTGCATCTAATTTTAACTTACCTCCTTTTGATAAGCCAATCCAGCCTCATAGAGTTTAATAAAGAGATATTGAGTCCATTTGTAGTAATCCGGTAAACATGTAGTTATTTCCTGCCGAAGAGCAGAGGAGAAAACATGTAGAGTTTATTGTAAACACCCCACTCTGTCTCCCCACTGAGCATTATGCATGAGCCTCGCAATTTAAATCTGAAAAACCATCACACTGCAAAAATATTTACCGACCTAGGATATTTTCACCAGTTCGGAAAGTGAGGGAAGAAGCAAATTATTCTGGGCCATGATGTTATTAAAATGCCAATCCCTGCTTTTCTCCAGACATGTCTGATGATGAGAAGCTCAACTTTTAAGTCTTCTGTACCTCTGTTTCTCCAACCCATGCACAAGGTGGATTACATCATAGGAGGAAACTGGGTACCACCACTTATTTTTGACAGCACAGGCAGATGCAGGGGCCATGAAGTTATTCATGTGTGTGGCTCGTTTTGAAATCAAGCGCCAAGATCAAAAAAGAATCTGTGCTTGCTTAAGAGATTTTATTGGAAAACAAGCCTCCATGTTTCTACACATAACCAACAGATCGCTCCTTTAGACTCATTATAGTCCATTTATCCCATTATGTGAAGCAGGCTGTTGTCTACTTAGGGAAGATCCATTAAAAAGACATATCTGAAACTTGGTAATAAATCTCCTGGCTTGTATTTCTGAGCCTAAACGGAAGGTTCCTAAAATTGATTTTCTGTCCCGCAAAGACAATTCAAAAGGACTTTAAAAAGACATTATCGATGAACCATACTCTAAGTGTGCAGCTTCTAAAGCAAACATAAAACTTCTACAGTGTCAGCTGTTTCTTTTTTATGTGCTTCTTTAACTTCAAACATTGGCTAACAGAGCTGGCACAGAGGGCAGTGATGCTCCCTGGGGCTCCTCTTACAAAAGAGCCATTGATAAAGGCAGACTTCGATATCGACAGTGCAAACGACTCTCTTCTGATGAATAAATGGGGAGAGGGAGAAGAGGGTAGTGTGGTGGGAACTGTACCTGCTGCCAGGTAATGGTACCCCTAGGGAGCTATTTTTCTTATGTAAGAAATATTTTTCTTATGTATTAGGTGTCTCGTTTGCCAAGGCATCGAAAATCAGATGGGCTGGACATGTAATGCGATTTGGAGACGACCGTTGGACTAGAGCCTAAGTTACCGATTGGATCCCACGGGATGTCAAAAGATCACGTGGCCGCCCACCTACAAGATGGTCAGACTTCTTTGTCAAGACCCTGAATGAACGGTTTGAGGCTCTTCGTATTCCTGAAGCAACCAGATGCCATTGGGCTACACTGGCACGTGATAGGGTCAAATGGAAATATTAATGGAGCCCACTAGAGCAAATTGATAAATAACGGGATGTCAAGTGATCAAGTGAAGTAATGTATTAGGTGCTTTTAGGTGGTCTGCAAAAAGCTGAGCAACAACAACCAGAAAACAAGTTACTCAGCTCTGATCAATGGCGGCTCTCCCAGAGTGAGCAGGACGGTGGTGACTAGCGCCAGTTCCCAGGGGTCCTGCCCCGTCGCTATCCCTGAGGCTGGCCAGGACTCTCAGCGCCAGAGCTGTGGTTCTGAGCCTGCGCACCAGCACCGAAACTCACTCCCCAGGTTCTTCACGCTCGAGTCTGCAGGGACATCAGTTCAAAGCACTTCATCAACTCTGCTGGTGGACTGGCAGCCCCAAGCCTCCACATTCGTTTAACTTCACCTTTTCCTCTCTGGATACTTCCCCTTTAGTCACAAGAACACCTTTCACTCCGTCTTTCAGACAAGTGCTTGAAAAACTTTCCTTCCATTTCTCAGGAAGGAAAAGGCTCCTTCCTGGGCAGGACAGGAGCCTTGCTTAGTTTCATCTGCCTCATCATTGCATATGTGGGTCGTGGCACATGGAGACCCCCAGAAGGTTGCTGAGCAGAGAATAAGCTAACCAGCTATAAGGACATCCGCAAGTCGAGCCCAAGCTAACCCTTCTGTGACAGTTTCCCAAATTAAGTTCATATGATATTGTGGTTTGCCAGGTGAGCGGGACAGGGGGTGGGCATCAGTGGGAGGGGACAGAAACATTCCCTGATCCTTTTTGCTGTAATGTTTTCCCTACTTCCTGTCCATGAGCAGTTTCGTGACATACATGAAGCAAAAATATTGGCAATGGTTGAACTGAAGGGGCCACAGTTTTCATATTCCTATTTTTCCTTTTAGGTTTTTCATGCCCCTATACGAGCACCTGGATGTATGTGCTCTGTGTGGATGTGTTGACATGGGTGTGTGTATGTGTCTGTGTGATGTGTGAGCATGTGGTGATGCAGATTCATGTGTCTGTGTATGAGCACATGGTGACGTGGACTGTATGTCTCTGTGTGTATGTATGTGCACATGCTGATGACATGGATATGTCTCCTCAGCCCTGAGCCAGACCCCCAGAGGCTGATGAAAAGCGGCTCTGCCATGGAGCAGCACTGTTATCTTCACCTCAGGTTTGGATTTTGAAAAATCACTTTTACCTAAAAGAAAAAAGATGATAGATCCAGCCAAGGAAAAAACCCATTATCCAACCAGGCATTAGCCTACTTTCAGTCAGACATGTGACGCCAAATGCATTCTTTCTGGAAGTGTCAGAGCCAAGGTGAGGTGAGGTGAGGTGAGGGGCGGGGGAAGCCCTTTTCTTTCCCCTTGCTTTCCCACTTGGTCTGTCCTGTTTAGCTGATGCCGGGTGTCTGCACATGTGGTTTGAAGGGAAAGTCACAACAGCTGCTAAGATAACACAGCTTGGAAAGGCCCGTGGCAGGCAGGACCGTGGTCCGGTATGTTGGTTTACGCTCACTTGTCTGTGATTCTTCATACCCAATGCTCGGGTTACTTGCCCAGTAGAGAGGCTGCTTCGGGGCACCGAGAGGACAGGAAATACGTGCTGGTCAGCCAAGTCCATCTGCTTCACAGAGGAACCAGTCAGAACCCAAACCCACTCTACTCTACGGAAATGCCAGAGCAATCCAGGAGGATCCAGCAATCCAGGACCGGAACCACACACATGGCTCGAATGGACCCTGCTCTGAACGCCACTTAAAAAGTATTTATTCCTATTTCATTTTGGGGGATGATCCCAGAAGTCTCAGGGACTAGCTGGTGCTGGGAAATCGAACCTGCATGCAAAGCACATGCTCCAGCCCCTTGAAGCCCCTGGGAAATGTGTTTACTGACAATGTCACAGAACCTTCTGGAACGTCCCTTGATTTGCTGATTTAAAGCAAAAGAATAACCCCAGGTATCTTAGTCTTCTAATGCTTGATCCAGATAAAAGTCATCAAAGGCATCTTTCTGAAATTAAACCACTCAGAAGCTTTAACTTTAATCAACAGCCTAGGAGCTGAGCCACCCCTTTCATGTCTGCTGAGAACTAGTTGCTTATTCAAAGTGCAGCCTCGTAGACAATGCCTTCTGCAGTCTCGGCATCTTCAAAAGATGCCGAGGGTCCTCCCTTCTGTCTCCTAAAGCAGGGATTTTCAGGGAAAAGGTGGCCCTGCAGTGGCATCGGTGATGCCTAGAGACATCTTTGCTGTAACTGATGGTGGTGGGCGGGGCTGCTATTGTCATCCGCTGTTGCAGAGGCCAGAAGGGCTGCTAAAAAGAGCCACTGGAACAGAACAAGTTCTCCAGACGCCGAAGGAGTGTGATCTTCCTAGCTTCAGTCTGTAATGGAGGGAGACTGAGAGAAAGAGCCACGCCAACTCTCTGGTGGGCCTTCCATTCACAAGCAGGGAAATATTGCCAGGATGCGGCGAAGCAGGAGGAGGTCGGCCTGAGTCTCCTCCAGCTGGGGACTCCCTGTCTCCTGTGGGGCACCCAGGGAAGCGCAGCTGGGTGCTGAGACCCGCCAGGGAAGAGCCCTGCCCACTCGGGAGGTGTAGGAGATGCAATTCTGGAACTGTTCTGCATGTATTGTGCTTCTCCCTGGGAGAAAGTCATTAATTTTACTATCTAAAAATTTAAATCACTGAAGGGGCCGGAGCGATAGTCCAGCGGGTAGAGCGTTTGCCTTGCGCGCCGGCCCATGCTGACCCGGTTCGATCCCTGGCATCCCATATGGTCCCCCAAGCACTGCCAGGAGTAATTCCTGAGTGCAGAGCCAGGAGAAACCCTGAGCATTGCTGGGTGTGACCCACAAAAAGCAAATAAATAAATAAATACATAAACAAATAAAATAAAATTTAGATCACTTAATATACCTGCAAGTAATGGTCTGATTTGGAATATCTCCTATAATACACGCGTATAATAAATAATCCTATCCTGAACTCAGGCATATAGTTTTCTGAGACACAGCATTAGTTTCTTCCCAGTCCATGAAAAGTGCTGTTGAACGAACAGGTGCTTAAAGACATTCTGTGGCGCCTGGCCCACAGCACCCTGGTGCCCCAACCCAGCCCAGCCTGCAACCCCATGCTTTTTTTTTCTCCAAGGTGGGGATTCCTATTGCCCTTGCCCACCCGGCCTGTGAACTGTGGGATAGCACCAATGCTGTAAGACTTCTTAGAGTGACCACCAGAAAAGTCCAAGGCCAGCCCGACAGTTTCAGATCCCATTTAGCTCCTGGGCCTCCCTCTGCCCTGCTTCCCAACTATGGTGCAGGGGGCTTGGAGCACCTGCCTTGTACGCATGTGGTCGCAAGTTGAACCCTCAGGGCCCCACATGCACCAAGGGGATCCTGACAGGTCTGCTGTTGGAGTGTGGCAGCTACACTGCCTGTGATCCTGGGACCATTAGGCAGCAGGCTGGGGTGTGGTTCAGTAACAGAGCACACGCCCGTGTGTGTGAAGCTCTGCACTTTATCCCTGGAACCACAAAAACCAAACCAGACAAATGAGGCAATCCCCTTACAATACTTTTACATTAATCATTATTATCAATAATTAGAGCTCAAACCCAAGACCCCACACACGTGGGGCATCTTGATGCACTCTTGTCTTTAAAACCAAAAGCCAGGGAATACAACAACAGAACTCCAAAAGGCACTTCGATCCAGCCATCCTCCACACAGTCCTACATAAAGGTGTCAGCCTTTCTATCCCTCTCAGCACCAGGAGCTACAAGCTCACGGCTAAGAGACCGAATTTACACATCTGGGGATGTCAACTAGAATCATTCCTCATGTTACCTGCTTTTCTCGCCTTAAAAATATCTGCCACATTCACAGCCATGCTCAGAGTCCGACTCAGGCGAGCATCTTAGGTGCCAAGTGAGACTCCAATATCACCCTTCCTGACCCGTCACGATGCCAAACAAAGGACAAATGCAGTCCACAAAGCCCAGCACAGGTGATTTCTGGGGTGGCCACCGGGTACCGAACAAAGGCAGGAAGGTTGAGCCACGGGGGTCTGCTCTCCTGACCTGCATCTAAACAGCCTGTGCTGGGAAGGAGACTCATGGGACAGGCACCGGGACAGGCACCTCCCAGGCCTCATGCTGGGATTCTCAGGCTGACACCCTCGTTTCCAGGAAAAGAGCCCAAGACAGCATGCCTACAGGAAAGACCTGGCATCTTCTGATGTGGGTTTTTGTTTGTTTTGGGGTCATACCCAACAGTTTTTAGGGGCTTACTCCTGGCTCTGTGCTCAGAGGTCACTCCCTGGGGCCTGGGGAAAATCTCAGGGGGACCATTTGGGGTACCGGGATTAAACCCAGATTAGATTGCTCCAGCCCATGGAGTTGCCTAGTGTCACTGACTTGGACTCATTCAGGCCATCATGGGCTCTGGGCCCACATCCAAGTGTCCCGTCCAGGAGGGAGGCATGACGGAGGCCACTTAGAGCAGTCTGATGAGGAAAACACAGCCACATCTGCCTGGTTTACAGAGCCTCCGAGGGAGGTTACAGTCAACAAGGACGGGAGCAAGCTAGGCTGATTTCATGGCCACCCCCCAGGAGAGACCAGCAGGGGTCACTGCAACACTTGACAGGGAGGGAAAACACTGGGCTCAATAGCGCTGTCCCCTTCAGATGGCTGGCTCTGTGAGGGTAGCCCAAGTCCCCCACCGTCTATCCCACGGGGTGTCTGTGGGTCTCTGCCTTTGGGGCTCACATCTCCAACAGTGGCTGGTCCCCATCCCAGAACAGCAACTGTCACTCAGAGTCACCAGGTATTTAATTTGCACGATAATCTCATGCTATTTCTGCTGGCTCCCAGGATGGAGCATAATCAAGCAAACAAATACCAGTGGCAACAGGTTAATCAGGTCACTGGGTAGCACCGGACGTCAGGCCAGACAGGGCAAGGAAAGCAGGCACAGTCCCCGGGGACAGGACCTCCGCTGCCGCCCCCACCCCGCATCACTGAGCACCAGGAATCCTGGAAAAGAGGCGAGAGAAACTAAGCCCTTTCACTCCCTTCTGTAATGTGAACGTCCATCACTGGCTCTTCATGGCAGCAGGAAAGAAAGGAAACCTACGACCACGGCTTGCTGTGCGTTGCTTTCTGGGTCTCAACTAACAGTGAGGGGTTTGCCGGCCACACACTTTGCCGCCACTCAGCTAAGAGAGAAAGAACCCGTAAGCAGCAGTGACAGCTCAGGGTTCTTGTGCGTGGCTCTGCGAGGCTGCAGGCAGAGGAAGGCCACAGGAGAACCTGCTTGAACAGAGTATGTTTGCCTGCCTCCCCGCCAGGTCCTCTCAAGCAGCATTTCTCAGCAGGGAGCCCTCTGGCTCGCTGAGGTTCCAAATGTGGGGGATAACAGTCAGAGGCCAATCAGTAGGGCGGGGGGGTCCACAGGAAGGAAACAAGGCTGCAAGTGGGCCACGGTCAGAAAAAGGTTAATAAACATGGCTCTAAAATTCCAATTCAGCTTTGGAAATTCCTGACGCCTGGGCCTTGCTGCATCCCCATGACAGGGAGAACCACTACAAAGAGGATCCTCTCAGACACATCTGTCGCCTCCTAAATATACAGCAAGGGAGACAGGGCCAGACCTGCTCTGTGCTGGCACCAAACGGAGAGCAGCGTCAGATTGCTCTGAGGTGCCTCTGCAAGGCCCTGGGTTCGATCCCTGCAGCACAAACAACAAAACAACAAGCAAGAGAGAGCACCACACACAGATCCCTGTGGCTTCCCTTTAGCAGCACCTCTGGGAGAGAAAGAGTCGTCAGACAGACTGCTGCTGTCAACAGCTCATCACTGAACCAGGCAGAGACCAACCAAGCTTCCATGCTGGGTCTCAGGAAGTGACCCACCAATGGGACAGAGTCCCTGAGAGACTCCTGAGTCAGCAAGAGCAGCTGGTCTCGTTCTCCGGCCCCTGCGCAAAGAAAAGGGTTTCCACCACTAAGCTAGAGCACACAGGGAAAATGGAGGGACAGAGCAGAGAGACGAGACCTTCCCTCCCAATTCAGGCCAATCTGCTTGACCATGCCATGAGCAACGTACTCCATGAACACTGAGGTATTGATATGACTTATCTGTGTTGATTACTGCCGCAGAAAAGACTTCCCTATCCTTGAGAAAATGAAGGCCACTGTTAGCTGGCTTTCTCAGACTCTGACATCAAGCTCTGCTGAACGGTCCTGTTCAACAAGATCCCATTAATTCCTAGTTGTCTCTGAGGGAAATGAGAGGCAACCCCCCCACACACACACACACCCCCTGCAAGGCCCCACAGGTGTCCAGGGCCCCTACCAGCTCTCCAGGTTGTTTCACTCTATCTCATTTGCATCTTTTCCATGACGCTGTTATTATAGGCCTGGCCCAGACCCCCACCCTGGGCCACATGGCCGAGAACGGCTGTTCCCCACTGCCTGGTCTCCTTAGCCACCAGCTCCCCTAGTCCTCATCTTCTCCTTCCTCTACCTGTAACTATCTTTAGAGGCTACTGCTTCTTGGGTCCTTCACCTTCCCTATTTCTCCTTTTGGCAGAAGGAGGGGATCAGGAGTTAATAACACCAAGGCAGGGGTCCAGAGAGATGCAGTGCAGCAGGTAAGGTGCTTGCCTTGCACATGGTTGACCGGCTTCATCCCTGTGGTCCTCTGAGCACCACCAGGAGTCATTCCTGAGTGCAGAGCCAGAACCTGACCCTGCGGGAATGGCCCCGGAAACAAAAGCACACAAACAAACAAAAGAAAGAATAACATTGGGTTATTAATTAAGCAAGAATCTGACATTAGTCTACAAGTTTAATTCTATATAATGAATGTGCTTTTTCATTTTAGAATGAATTTCAGACTGAAAATGGGCATTTAAAGAAAACTGAAAACAATCAATGCTAGACACCATGGTTTTTAGAGTGTGCATTTCATTCACTGAAGGTCTTTTCCTTGGTCATTATCAGAGGGGCAGGAGCGGGAGAGGCGGGGACAGGTGCGGGGGTGACCTGAGAGCTGAGGGAGCAGGGAGACTGGTACACAGAAAGAGGGAGATGGATTACAAACCAAAGGTAAGTCAATTCAATTGAATTTTTTTTTTTTTAAAAAAGGGCTTGTTTTTCAACCCAGGACTATGGCAAAATTACCAAGTGATTTAAAAGGTTCATGTTCTACTTGTTCCTGAGGCCAATTTAGAGAAATAATAAACGGAGGGGGAGAAGAAAAAGAAAATGAAGATTTCTGCAGCTTACAGGCAACTCACACTGTCTGGAAATCAGCTCCATCACTGAACTCTTCTTGCTATTTGCTTAACCAATGTCCTTTCAAGCACTGCTGTACTTATAGTCTCCAGAAAGCTGTCTCCTGCTACAAACTAAGTAACACTATGTGTGCTAGCCTTCATCAGGAGACGCACCACAATTGGCTTAATTTCTTAGTTAATTGTTCTTTGCCAGCTGACATGGATTTCATCAAGGCTAACAACACAGACAGCTTCTCTAACTGGAGGGCAGGGAACAGAAACCCCTCCATTAAACTACAGATGGGACTAATGGCCTTGGGTTGCAATTTGTTATTGGTCTACTTGAGCAGATGCCAGCTCTCCACAGTTGTTCCATTTTTCTGGTAGGGAAAGAGCATTAATTCATCTGTAACATACTTCCAAATTTTAGGATCAACAGGACAGAGTCGCCGGGAAGGTATTTTTTGAGACACCTCTCCGTTTCCCGAATAATATGAAGGCTGTTTGTTAGGCAAGGGCACGGGTCCAGAGGGAGAGGAAATATCAATTTGTCAATTGCTCGGAAGCAAAACAGGGACAGCAGGGCCCAAAAGGAGCGAGGAGGCTGCCTGCAAGCTCCGTAAGCCGTGAGCAGCAGAACCTGTCACAGCTTGAAAGATTTCATACGGGACGGAGACTGAGAAATAGAATTGTAAGCTTAGGGGGAAACGCATAAGAAATTGTTCTCCTAGGTGGGGAGGCCAATTTTTCTTATTCCATCTCCCTAGAATCCTCTCCCCTGAAGCATTGTGTTTCTATTATTGGTAGATAGAGGGGATGTTGGTTTATAAGACTGTAACTGTTTGGGGGGATAATTTCATCCCTCTTCCAAATAAGGGCCCAGCCTACCAAAGCACCAGTTTTTCCCTGCTCCCAAGTCCATGGGACCCCTCACCCCTCACTTTAATCTGCCTCCCCTCTCCCCTCCGGTGACCTCAGTTGTGTTGTTCAGAGTCCAAAGGTTTGTTTTTCTGTGGGTTTTGTCAGTTCCCGTACTTTGTCTCTTTATATTCGGCATCTGAGTGAGATGGGCTGATATTTGATTGTTCTTTCAGAACCATTTTAGTTACCAGCCATGACCCCCTCAGTTCCATCTGTGTTGTCAGGAACGGCAAGCTTCCTGTCACCGAACACTACTGCATTATGTATATAATTCACGTCTTCTTTGTTTACTCATCTGCCACTGGTCACTGAGCTGTTTCTATCTCTTCCTGTCTGTGCTCACACCCTGGCTCAGCGTTGGGCATCAAGCCTGTGGCGTGGGCATGCAAAACGGACTCCAGCCCTTTAAGCCCTCTCGCTAGCCACCCCCATATCATTTTTAATAGTTTGATTATCAGAGCTTTCTTGCCTCTATCTCTCCCTTTTCTGACGGCTGTTGTTAATGCTTCCTTGGAAACTCGTCCTCTAATCCAGCATCTACTTCAAGTCTACACTAACCCTAACCGTCTCATAGTTCCTCCTTGTTCCTTGACCCCAGAGCCTGGATATCCTGAGCCCTGCGTTGTCTCATTCTGTTCCCCTATAGCGGGTGATGCCAACAGGGAGCCACACACCTTCCTGTCTGGGTGCAGTATGGCCACTTGCAGGAAGAGGAGCAGTTTCCCTCCTATATTATACTTTTTTTTTCCTTACAAATTTTTAGCTGCCACTGTCCTTGGACAATCTGCCATTTTCTCTTGAATATTTCAGGATCTTAGCCTATAATTTTGAACCTCCTCCAGCTCACCTAAAATTAAAATCTGCATATAATTCCTTAAACAAAAGATATATTTTGACAATAACTTTGAAAGGTTACTTGAAAGTTAATTTAGGGCTATTAGATGTTATAAATAGCTTTCAGTCTAGAATGTTTCATCCTCAAAGTGACTGGACATCTCTTACATACCTCATTAAGTCTTCCTCAAAGCTCTGCCACTCTCTTGCCTTGGCCTGTTTCCCCATTCCTACTCTGAGTACCTCTAGTATCACCTTAAGATGTTTGACAATTTATAAACTGAAAACAATACACCAAACAGTTCATTTTATAAGCCCATAATTCTATAGCGTTCCATAAGCCCCCCAAACAGATGTTAGTGGAATTGAGTTTAGTGAGTAAAAAGGTGAAGAACATGAATGAAATTGTTCTTCCGTAGGTTTGAAAAAAGGCAGAAAGATTGATCGGTAAAGGAACAAGAATAAGTAGTCTGGGACTTCGGGTTAGCTTCCGGGTACAGCCCGTCAGTTCTCTAACTTCAACATAAATGCCTGGGCTGAGGACATAGTTCAGCTGTGGGGCACACGCCTGGCATAAGTGAAATGATCCCAGGACAACCAAATCAAGCTAACGTAACCCTTTGCTTCACATGGAAAACATGAAATTTGATGGCTCGCACACAACAATCATCTAGGTAAACTGGAGATTTAAGTGAGAAAGGTAACACACAAAAAGTTTTAGAAAATAATGAAGGATGGAGCTGGACTGATAGTCCAGCGGGTAGGGCATTTGCCTTGCACGCAGCCAGCCAAGGTTCGATCCCCAGCATCCCATCTGGTCCCCAGGGAACTACCAGGAGTAATTCCTGAGTGCAGAGCCAGGAGTAACTCATAAACATTGGAAGAAGAAGTGGAGGAGGAGGAGGAGGACGAGAAAATAATGGAGAATGTCTTTATGAGAATTTTTAGAAGAAAAGTTCTACGAACAGGACACAAGAAACTGACCATAAACAGTCACCTTTTAAAAAAGCTTTTAAATATGGGATAGAACAGGAAAAGATATTTGCAACCCATGTTGCTGAGTAAAAAAGAAATTGAGTCCAGAATTCCTGCAAACCTAAGAAAAGGGAGAACTGATGAAATCAAAGCAATAGCACAGCATGTAGGGAGGGCATTAGCCTTATATGTGGATCCTGACACTCTATACGGTCTCCAGGGCCCTTCCAGGACTGATCCCTGAGTACAGAGCCAGGAGAAAACTGAGCACTGCTAGGTATGGCCTGCCACATCCAAATAAATAAATAAACACAAAGATTTTAAAAAATCAATAAATAAATTTTAAAGAAAAAACTCATCAAGAAAAAAGCTCTTGCCAAATGAGGATATCCAAATAGCTGGTAAAGATACCAAATGATACTGGAAAATAAAATAAAAATAAAAGATACCAAAAGATGTTCAACCCCACCAGAATTAGGGAAAACTAAGATATACTCTGCAATGGACCACCAGATTGGCTAAAATTTTTTCTTTACTTTGCAGAGAGCAAAAACGATGTTTTACTGTTAGAACTATTCCAGCCCACAGCCTCCACAGAGGGCCAAGGGTCCACTTCCCTCCCCCCTCCACCACGGTTCCAGCGTTGCTCTCCCGGCCCAGCCCTCAAGCTTCCCACAGACAGACCAGTTCTAGTCTCTGCTGTGTTTGGGCATTTTTATTCCCCTATTCTGCTTTATTCCCCTATTCCCCTATTCATATCCCGTGTAGGAGAGTTACTGTGCCCGTCCCTCTCCTCCTCACTAACCATTCCGCATGACACTCCAGCTCTATCCGCATGGCAGCAAACGGCATGATTTCGGGGTTTTTTTTTTAATAGCAGATTGGCTAGATTTTATTTAGGTTTTTAAGTATTTTTGGTTTGAGGCCTGTTTGGGGGCTGTTCCTGCGGTGCTCCATGCTCAGGGGAGCTCCTGCCAGTGCTGTGGGCAGAGGGGCGGGATGTGGTGCTGCAGACCCCTGCAGGCAGGGCATGCGCTTAAGCTGCCCAGATTGGCTGAATTTAAGTCTGACAATATCAACTGTTCTGAGGATGTGGAACAAGGAAGCGTCAATATTCTCCTAAGTGGCAATGTGAATCAGCAGAATCACTTTGGAAAATCAACACAAATGCAGAACACGCACAGAGCCCAAAATGTAGCATGCCCACTCGAGGTATCTACTGACAAGAGTCAGGGCTGCAGGCAAAAGGATCCACAGACGAGAATGCTCATGGCGGCACGGTCAGGACAGAAAGAAGGGGGAACCCCAAACAGGAATCAAACAAGCACCTATCAGCACTACTGGTACTGTTTGTACAGGGGACATTACATAGTGCTGGGAACGAATGGTCAGAGCTACATGCAAGAACATGGTGTATGATAAAAAAAATACTGTGATCTCCTAATGGCCCAATCTGACCATCTTAGCATTAAAACTATACATAACACATTACACATTACACTTAAATAAATTAAAGTCAACACATGTCTTTCATGGGAGGAGGAGGGTATGACACAAACTTTCAATCCATAAATTTCAACGTATTCATAAAACAGATTGGGGATGAAGGCGGCAGAACAGACACCCAGGCCCTAATATCTGGAACCTGAAAATGTTAGCAAAGTGGCTGAAAGCATTTGCAGATGTAATCAAATAGGGGGTACCCCAAACTTTACTGAAGTGGGTGACACTCATTCCCAGGGGTTCCCTGAACAGTATACGGGATGGTGGAGGGAAGCGCCTCGGGTGCAAGGTGAGGGTAGGGGCGGTGATGAGGGTGTGTGTGGTCGCACTTCCCATTTGTTTGCTTATGGTAAATTTCCAGGAGGTACTGGGTGAATTTTTTTCTGAGAAGGGGGCAGTAGGTCAAACAGATCATCCAGGCAAGCTCAATGGAATAACCTGGGCAGGTACAGGGAGATCTTCTGTGACTGAGGCCCGAGAGGAGGAGGAGGGCTGGGATGCCGGTGCTGGAGGGGCCTACACGCGAAGCACAGAAGGAAAAGGACTGGATACTCGCACTGCAGCATTCTCGCCAAGGCCTTCATGTCAACATGCCGCAATGGATAATTAGGGAGGACGCCCTCAGCCCCAGGACAGGCACATCTGAGTACTTAGCGCTAAGAAGTACTTAGAGCCAAGCGCCGCCAGTTGGTCTTGAGGCCACCGCAAAATGGCCACTCACTGCACTGTTCTTTCAACTGTTCTCAAGGTCTGAAGAGAGACCACACAGGAAGACAAAGAAAAAAGGCGGCACTGCCGGAGGAGCTGGAACCAAATGGGGCACATGTCACGGGACACCATTTATGTAACTTCAAAGAGGCTCTGGAGGTGAAAACGTACTGAAAACAAGGCAATAAAGATGGGACACGTTAGCAGCTACCTGGAGAGCGACAGGTGATGTTGTGAGTGGCGAAGGGCATGCAGAAAGCTTCTGGGAAAATTTTACTTCTTCACCTTGGTGGTGGTCATTTGCAATGTACTAAATTATACATCCATGCTTCAAGCTCTAGCCCAGTGGCTTTCAACTATTGCTCCATACTTTCCTGTGGGCAAGCGTGAAGAAGCAGAAACCCACCGCTCCTGTCTACACCTGTGCACTACTTCATAATGAAAGAAGTCATGAAAGTTATTCTTATATTTGTAGGAAACAGCATACATTTTTTAAAAATGTATTTTGGTTATTTTTTTTTTCTGTTCTACTTTAGGCCAAACGACTAGACAACAGGCTTCTCTTTGGTTCCTATCAGCTTGGGATCACTGTTCCTAAGATCACCTTTTTTGGAAAAGCAAAACAGAAATCACAGACCTACTGAATCAGAAACTCAGGAAGTGGGGGGGCAGAGAGATAGTACAGCGGGCAGGGCACTTGCCTTGCATGTAGCTGACCCAGGGTTCAATCCCAGATACCCCATACTCTGAATCCTGCCAGGCTCAGAACCAGGAGTAAGCCCTGAGCACCGCTGGATGTTGCCACCAAACAATAAAAAACCCTCGGGAAACGGGGCCCAAAATTCTGTACTTTAACAAGCCAGGCTGGTGACCGAGAGGCTTGCTGATAGTGGAGAATCGTACCTCCCACATTTGCGCAGGTAATGACTAAGTCTGCATGGCTCTGCAGGAGGTCAGCGCTGCCTGCCAGTTTTGCCAGTGAGTGACCAGCAGGGGTTCTGGGCATGAGATGAGGGCCCTTCTGCCAGCACCAGTGTCCCTTCTATTGGGCTGTGCTGACGGAGCAGCTGCCAACCCATGTCCCCTCACCCTCCCGACTAGGGGAAACTCTGTTGAACACACTTGAACACTTGAATCCTGTTATTCATCGATTTGCTCGAGCGGGCGCCAGTAACATTTCCATTGGACCCTATCACGTGCCAATGTAGCCCAATGGCATCTGGTTGATTCAGGGATATGAAGAGCCTCAAACCGTTCCTTCAGGGTCTTGACAAAGAAGAAACTCTGTTAAGAAGGTTAATTTTCTGATTCCAAGGGAGAACAGGCAGGCCAGAGCCACCGAGCTGCCAGACAAACTTCTCCTCTACAAAGACTTGAAAGAGGACCTGACAGGGGCCTGTGACACGTTGCCAAGGCAACAGCTCCCACTGCTGGCACCTTCCCAGGCTGGCTTCAGGCACTCACTTGCCCCCAGTCCTTTATGATTTAAGCTGTTCTTTAAAGTCTTTTAAACTGAAAAAAGTGTATTAAAAAAGCCCCATATATATTATATATCCTTCCGCCCTACCAGAGCCCTTGTTCTGTCTTGGAGATTGATCCTTCCTAAGGAAACATTTAGTCATCGATGCAAATAAAATGCCAGGGTGGTGAGGGTCTGGAGGCACCAATTTTCACTTTGCAATCTTGAAAATCACACTGTCTTTGGAAATCAACTCCTGAAGGTAATGGTCCAAACAGCTACGGGTTTGGATGAAAAGAAAGTTAAGTTCCCCAAACACCACTGGCATGGGAGTGGGGGAGCAAGGCCACAAAGCGATGAGCAGAAGGACAAGCAAACAAGTGCACGGGACGAAAGATAGCAGAGAGCTGGGAATGTGCAGAACGACTGCTATCCCGGGAGTTCAGCTACAACGACCGTAGCTGTGAAGGCGAGGAGGGGAGGGAAAGAGGGCGGCTTCCTCTTCTAGCTGGACATGCCAAACTCGGTACGGATGCAGTGACGTGATCAATGACATCTGGGGCTCGCTGCAGAATGATTCAGGGCACAGGGGTGTCGAGATAAGCCAGCAATGGAGTAACAGCTGCTGAACACAGCGGGGGCAAGAGCGTTTGAGGGCTTTCCTACCGCTTTCACTGTTTTTGGTCCAAGTTGAAAATTTTCCATAATAAAAAGTTAAAAAAAAAGAGTCAGGAGAGAAAGAAGACAGGAAGATAGAGAGGGAAGAAAAGCAGCCGGGAAAGAGGGAAAAGGATGTTTAAGAACAAAAGAAAGGGAGGGGAGAGGAAAGGAAGAGAGAGTCCCAGAAACAGCAGAGAGGGGTATGCGAAGGTGGGCGTCATGCACCAGTGAGAGCTCTGAGGTGAACTCAGACAAAACCTGGGCAACACAGCAGCCATGAAAGGTCCGTTCCAATATAGAGGATGGCTCTGCCTCTCCTATGGCTCTCGAGAGCCACACCCAGGACCTCTGAGCCCACTAGGCCTTGGAGAAAGAGTGGAGCTGGGGGACTCACTCCCGTTCTTTCCCTGGCCCCAACGCTGGCCAAGCTGCCATTGCCGGGGCCCATCACACAGAGAAGGCCAAACACGGAAACGGGGAAGGAAATCAGACACACAAAATTAAAATTCAATGAAAATGAGTTCGATAAGAACTCCAGAGATTGCCACAACAACGGACGCAGTTCCCAGAACCAAAGCGGCAGAGTCAACTCTTGATCACTCCCCTTTGGGAGGAGAGAAGTGGAGCTAATCCAAATGTCACTTCTGCAGAGTGCTGAGATGTTTCCATTTTGTTTTCGATCCCACATTTGACATGAATGTCAGGGTCCTGCTCAGCAAGCACCAGGAGCAGACGGACCCCACGGGCATTTCCTTCAACCCTGTCTGTCTGGTTTTAAAGGAAACTCCCAGGGACTGCGCTCCAATGATGCAGGTGACTCCTGATAAAACTCAGGCCAGAACCTACTGCAATCAAGATGTGCAGTCAGAACAGTCAGCTCAGGCGGCCAAGGCAGAGACGCTGCAGCTCTGACCTCCTTGGGAGCTAAGCCTGTCCTTCCTCCAAAGACCTCACAGTCCCCACACCATAAGCTGAGCCCAGGCAGGGGGAGGCAACCTCTGCCTTCTCCTCCACAAGGCTGCCCCTGGCCCCACAGCAGGAGCACATGCCTCAGAAACACTCCCTCTCTCTGGGGCAGCTGGGGCCCTCGTTCCCTTTCCTCACTACATGCTCAGCCATTCTAACCCAGCAACTGGCGGCTCACTTTCCTTCATCACATGACCCAGGCTGGGGAATAACATTTGAAAAAAGTGAACGGCGCAGTGCTAAAAGACATTAAGTGATGATCGCTCTGGCTCGCCAGAAATGTACTCATTCCAGGAAAGTGTACATTTTTTAATTCAGAGAATTAAAGTCTATTATGTAAGGGAGCTGAGAACACAGCTCAAGAACTGGACTGTTCTACAGAAATTCTCAGCGAGGAGAGAAGAATGAGGTCATGACCTAGGCTTTCGAGCTGGTTTTCTCCAACTGGGAGAGGAAGACTATATTTCTGAGCCACTTTATTTCTAAAATACTCTGGCAGGACTGGGACGGTAGCCCAGAGTGCTGGTGTACGAGCCCTGCATGCGGCAGGCCTGGAGTCCATCCCCAGCACCAGATGATCCGAGCACCAAGCCAGGAGCAGCCCCCCAGGAACCACTGGCACCAAAACCAAATAATAAAATATGAATTCCATGAACTGTTAGTCATCAGCTAGATGACCCATTAATTAAAATCAAACTCTAGGAATATTACTTGCAAAGGGCTCAGATTTGCCCAAGCCAACACGGAGCTCTCTAGCTCCTCCCTTTGCTTCTCCAGGTTACGGTCAGATTGTCAAGGTTTAACCACAAAGCAGGCCTGGGTTCTGGCCTCGACAGAGAATTCCTGAGGTTAGAGAATTCCTGAGGTACCCAGAGATTCCTTCAGGAAGGGAAACAGACTCTCTTCCTCCCTGCAAGGAAGCGAAAACCTTAGAAAAGGAGCAGAGGGCTGGAGGCGCAGCGTCTGCCCAGGGAGAGGCTCGGGAGACAGCAGAGAGGGAGTAAATCACAGAAACGAGACCCTGCAAGACACAGAGGCATTTCCCGGAGACCAGAAGACGCTGAGCAGCTAAAGGGCTGGAATGCAGGCACCAGCCAGAGAGCAAACAGTCAAGCCCGGACTGGAGGGGACACACCCCTGAATCCACACTGCTGTAGGGTCCAAGGCCATGGGACAGCTCTGAGAGCAGCCCAGGTGCTGTTAGCTCCACAGCCCTTCCCTGAGACTGGACAGGACCTGGTCGCTCCCAGTAATTCCCAGGTACACATGTGACCGCTGTGCTATTTAGTTACAGTCTTGCTTCGGCAGGAACTTGTCTGTTCTCCTGTCTACCAGCCCTACCGCATCCCTCTGGCCCCATGCTCGGCATTCTGAGTCGACCACCACTGCACATGTAAGACTAAACCCTAAGTCATCCCCACTGGGCCCTTCAAGTAGGTTTTCTGAAACCTACTGAGGGCGGCA
The DNA here is from genome assembly GCA_021461705.1 of Cryptotis parvus. Taxonomy (NCBI): domain Eukaryota; kingdom Metazoa; phylum Chordata; class Mammalia; order Eulipotyphla; family Soricidae; genus Cryptotis; species Cryptotis parvus. The sequence continues at coordinate 15,528 of JAJIBD010010234.1, read as the reverse complement.
TCCCAACTGTCTGGGTTGTTGCCAGGTAACGAGCCCTGAGAGCAGGTACTGAGACTCCCTAGATGAGTCAAACAGTAAAGGCTGCACAGGACCAAGAAGAATGGCGGGGAGGGGGAGCCCGGTATGGCCTGTGCAGTGATGAGGGGCAACTGGCTTGCCCCATGGATGGGTGGAATCCCCCCACGTGCATACTGGAACATCTGGGGATCCCAGAAGCCTGGATAAACAAACAGCCTGGAAAAGGCAAGTTAAGGTCCTGATCTGACAACTGCCAGCCCCGAGGCCCCACTAGCTCTTGCCTGCTGGCCTGGTCCTGGGAACATTAAAGCCACATCTCTACCTGCCAGCCCTCCGAGGGCAACCACAATGCTCCAGGGCTCGCAGTATTATAACTGGCAAGTGTCTAAGGAACAGTCAGTGACTGACACAGCCACAGAGACGAGCCTAGACAGTGCTGCTGAAGCTCTGCGGGCGTAATCCCAGAAGACCACATGGCCTGGGGGGAGAGAAGCTTCCGACCACTGTCCAGCAGTAGGGGGATGCCAGGAAGGCACTGGCGAGGTTGGTAGTTCTGCTAATGCAGATCTCCCACAAAGAGCCTGTTAGGCACAGGAAGGATGCCCAACACTCTGGCGGCGGGTGGTGGTGCTGGAACGTGGAATGCCCGAAACATGAATAGTCACAGTATTGCAAATCACAGCGTCTAAACAGAAATGGAAATAAATAAAAACACCAGGCCAGAGAGATAGCACAGCGGGAAAGAGCTTCCCTTGTACCCTGTTCAGCTCCCCCAGCACCCCTCATGGCCCCCAGAACCCTGCCAAGAGTGATTCCTAAGCACAGGAGCAAACACACGGTCAAGCATAGTGCTGAGCGTGAGCCTGAAACAAATAAAAACATCATGTTAAGTGAAAGAAGGGAAGAAAACTCAGGAGGTGCCCTGGCAGCTGGCCTCTGTGTTGGGCAGAATCGTGGTTGACATTACATGTGCAGTAGGCTGCAGGAGCCAGTTCAAGGCGAGTGAGCATCCAGTTCAAGCAGACAGTTAAGGACCTGATAAGCAGGAAGTCAGAGAGGGCTGATGCTCTCTCAGGCATGCAGCTTTGCATGGGGTTAAGAAAACTAAAACAGATTGGCCTGGCCTGGGGCCCGCAGACAGGAAGGAAGGTGTCAGCTTGTGCTGAGAGAAGCCATTTTGTTAAGTAGCATGTTTTGTTATGAGTTCTAGCAAAGCAGATTATGATGATCTCTGTTCTTACTGAATTTTTATGCAAAATAATGGCCAGGTTTATTAGAACCAAACCTAATTTGCAAAGAATTACTATAAGTATTCAGTATCGTTTAGATAAAGGAGGAGAAAAGCCAGTTTCAGTACCATACTCTTTTGTAAATGTCAGATTAGAGAACCTGCCATAGAGGCAGGCTAGGGAAGGGAAAGGAACTGGGGTTATTGGTGGTGGGAAATGGGCACCGATGGGGAGATGGGTACTGAAACACTGTATGACTGAAACCCGAACATGAACATCTTTGTAATTGTATATCTCACAGTGGTATAATAAAATATTTTTTTAAAATGTCAGAGTAGAGGCAACTGGATCTTTTTTTTTGATTGAACTGGCCACACTTTGGCTCTGCACTCAGGGTTCATGCCTAGGGTGACTTAGGGGATCATAGGGGGTACTGGGATTGCACGTGAATTGGCCACATGCCAGGCAAGCTCCCTACCCACTGTACTGTCTCTCCAGTCCTAATTCATCTTTATTTGTTTGGTTGGTTTTTAGGCCACACTGGGCAATGCTCAGGGTTACTCCTGATGGGATTCAGGAATATCTATATGAGTAAACATATATATGATCATATGAGGTACTAAGGCTTGAACCCAGATCAGCCATGTGTATGGCAAGTGTCCTGCTTACTATAGCAGGTGCCAGTAACATTTCCATTTGATCCTATCACGTGCCAGTGTAGCCCAATGGCATCTGGTTGTTTCAGGAATACGAAGCGCCTCAAACCGTTTGTTCATGGTCTTGACGAAGAAGTCTGGTCCACTTAATAATTCTTAAGAGTTTTCTCCTTTATTCATGAATTGGACTAACTCTTAAATGGTTCTAATATGGGTCATTGTGATAGCACAGTGGGTAGGGCATTTGCCTTTCATGCAGTCGAACTGGGTTGGATCCCGGCATCCCATATGATCCCCCAAGCACTTCCAGGAGTAATTCCTGGGTGCAGAGCCAGGAGTAACCCCTGAGCATTGCTGGGTCTGACTGAAAAGGCTCCTGGGAATCTACTCTGGGAAACCAAAAATACGCAGCAGAAAAGGCTCCTGGGAATCTACTCTGGGGAAACCAAATACGCAGAGAAGATTATGTTGAGCAAAGTTAGCCAGAAGGAGAGAGACAGATACAGAATGACTGCATTTATCTGCATAACATAAATATGTATGTACATATTATGATACCAATATCCAAGGTCAAGTGAAACATATATCAGGAGGTCTTGTCAAAGGTGGAAATTATCACAGACGTGTGGGAGTCAGAGGCTAGGTAAGACAGAAAATGGAACAGTGTGCTAACAATTGTCGAGGGTACTAATGCCAACCTAGAACTGAGCATTAAATAGAGGCAAAAAGATACACATGACAACCTTTTAATGTATGTTCTGTAATCCATAGTCTGGAGGGGAAGGAAAAGAGAAAGAGAGAGAAATGGAAAGAAATAAAGAACCTGCCATGGAGGAGGGGCTGGGGGAGTGGGGAGGGAACTGGGGACGTTGGTGGTGGGAGATGGGCACTGGTGGCGGGATGGGTGCTGGAACACTGTATGACCAAAACCCAAATATGAACTTTTTAATTGTATATCTTTGTAATTGTAAAAATAAAAAATTTAAAAAAATCATTAAAAAAAAAAAAAAATACAATATTTTAAGATGTTTCTTATACAATATTTTATTTATAATTTAGTTTAAAATGTCTAGATAAGATAAACTCGTTTTTAGTATTTTCTTACTTAGGCAACATGGTTACATTAAATGTTGATGCTTAAAAAATAAATTAAAGCAACGAGAAAATAAATAAATAAACAAACAAACGAATGAACGAATGAATGAATGAATAAATAAATAAATAAATAAATAAAACTGTACTAATACCAATAAAAATTATTGTCTGCAGTTCTTTCTGGCTGAATTACATAGATTAGAATCTAAAGATAGTCCTTGTTCAAAGAACATGCAAGATGAAAATGGAGAACACGGGATAGACTGAAAAATATCTCCACAGTGACTGCACTTGGACAAAACCTGTATTTTCTGGACATCAGAGGACACGTCACCCAGCAGGACCTGCTGGCTGAGGGTGCCACATTGATATCAGGAAACGTTTTCCACTGGCAGTTCCCAGAGTTCCCACCAGGAATTTCAGCGTGTTCATTTAGCTCCATTTTAATCCTCTCCCCTTCTGTCCCTACAGAACTTTCCCTTATTCTTTATCAAAGACTGAGACACAAGGCTCTAATTGGACAGACCTCATTTCAGGACAGAGAGACCGAGTCTACAAAATAATTGAATCAATCAATTTCTGAGTCATGGAACTTCTCAAGCGGAACCACACTAGGCAAAAGAGAAGAAGGCATGCCCTGCTTGGGTAGACTCCTGAGAATCAACGATGACTATTCTGTCCTTTTCGATCTGTGGGGGTGTCAAGATAATTCATTATGTTTGTTTGGTTTTGGTCTGGGGCCATACCTGGCTGTGCTCAGGGCTTACTACCGGCTCTGAGCTTAAGGATCAGTCCTTGGGGGACCATATGGAGTGCCAAGCATTGAACCTGGCTTGGCCGTGAGCAAGGCCAGCACACTACCCCCTGTACTAGCTCTTCAACCCCAAGAAAAACTCATTAGTGTTGAAGCCATGCTGTTGTGTGGCTCCTGTGGTTGGCCTTACTCACCATCTCATTGGGGGTGGCCCTATATTCCTGGTCAAATGCAATAAGAAAGGCCAGACCAGCACACCCTCTAATCAGGATGTGTGCTGGGCCAGACACCATGTCCACAGGACGACACGGTGATTCTACTTGCTAGTTACCTTACCCCAAGTGCAGCCACTGATCTGAACTTCCAGGTGAAAGTTCCGGTCAGTCATACAGCTGCTGCAATGATCCAATCATGAACATGAACCCAGCGCAGCGTGATAGACTGATGCTTAGGCGGTCTGAGATGAGGGTGTCCCCCCTGCCCGCCCTGCAGATCCTCCTTCTCCCAGGACTCCCACAACAGGCAGAACCAATCACTCACTCGCTACCACCCCACCCCCAACCCTGAGCCATCAAATGCTCTCCCTTCATGCTCAACGGGCAAGTTGCACAAAAATCTCCCACAAGAGCCCCACCTACTCCCTGGGGTATTTGCTGCACTTGTGAATTCCCTGCCTAGCCATACCTGCCCCTCTCTGGACAGGCATGTGTGGACTGGGAGGCCTAAATATGGGATCACCAACCACTAACTCTTTGAACTGACCCCAATATCACACTCCTTGCAAATGCCCCAAACACACAAACTACTATTACTACACGCTGGTATTAGTATCCCTCACGAGTGTCCACTCCTATGGACGGGCAGGTCATCACACCCCATAATACACCACGCAGAAAGGACACACCGAGGTTCCTCTGAGGTTATAGGAACAAGTACCACAAACTGAGCTTTATAGAGCAGGGTGAATTTCCATCTACCCACAGGCACATGGGTGGGCACTTGTGCCATCAGAGACCCCACGCTATTCAGACAGCCCAGGCTCAGCCAGCACCACCAAGTCCTTGCAGGCCATACAGAGGGAAATGACCCAGCTGGTGCCTGCTCCCACTCTGCCACAGAGCGGCTGAGCTCTGTTCACAGGACCATCAACTGTCCTTAGTGCCTCGTCCTCCTGGACTCAGAGTCCTTTTTAGCTCTCCTTCAGCTACACTGTCGGTCTATCTGCACCCCCAGGGCCACAGACTCAGAAGATGGGCCTGTGGATAGTAGAGGAGCTGAAGGGACAGCAGGGGTGGAGTATGAGGCCGCGAGCAGTGCAGGAGAAGCTGTTTGGCTTCACAGCCCCTTTGTCAGGGCTATGCTGGGCCTGCCCTGCTCCTCTGCGCCGGTTACTCTCTTGTCTAATAAGTCTTGCTTATGGGACCTCAGGTCTTTGTTCTCGCCTCGTGTATCAGCCCTGACTCACTCTGCCTTGGTATATACAGATGTAGCCAGCCGGCTGCCACCAGACATGAAAGAATAAGCCCATTCACCCTCACAGAGTCCTCCGAGTTGGATTTTTTGGTATCAGTAAGCCTGTCGAGGTGACATTCTATCTCTCTGGGTCACTAACAAGTAATGCCATGCAGTCAGGGGACCGAAAACTCAGCCTCTGACCGGCCCTCCTTCCCCATGTGGCCAGTGGAAGTTCCAGCTGGGGGGTCATTGTGAAGCCGGGAAGCTGAGAACAGGCACTGATCTGAGTCCGCCTGTAACTCACGGCACCTACAGACTGAGACTCACCCTCCTCATGTGCATCTGCCGGACCTGCAGTTCCTGCACGGCTCTCCTCTGTCCATAGGCCTCTTGAAGAAGGGGTCCAGAGCTTACGGGTCAGAGCTAGAAAGGCTAAGGGGTAGCTGGGCGGGGTGGGGGAATGACTACAGATGGCCCTCCTTCCCTGCCTTGCTCCTTTCTGGTTTGGGGCCATACCTGACAGTGCTCAGGGCTTATTCCTGGCTTGATGCTCAGGGATCACTCCTGGCGGGATCGGCGGACCATATGGGGTGACAGGGATGGGGCCCAGGTCAGTCACTGCACAGCAAGCACTCTACCAGCTGCACATCTCTCCGCGCCCTGCTTCCCTCTCAGTTTTAACACTAGCAGCTCTGTGGGAGGCTGGAGCAGTAAACTCTGCTCTCTGCTGCCTCCGCCTTACCCAGTGTGGGCACTAGACAGCTAATCACTACACAGGTGCAAGAGTGTCGGGGTACAAAGAACAGACCCCACAGTTATCCTGGGGAAACATCTGGGACTCCAGCCTGCAGCCTCCAGATCTGACACAAGGCCTACACAGCAGGCTCAGGGAAGACAGACGCTCAACTCAGCACACGCCGCTTAATAGACTATATCAAACAAAATGGCAAATAGGAACTTATCTCAGAAGTCAGTACAATGGAAAGCTTGGGAAAAGTTCTAATGTAATGGATTGGGGCAGTCTGCCTTAAGAAAAATTTAAAACAGAAGACATAGCAAGCGTTAAATGAAAGCAAATAGTTGATAAAATGAGATTTATATTAAGAACAGATGGGGCTGGAGCGATAGTCCAGCTGGTAGGGCATTTGCCTTGCATGTAGCCAACCCTGGTTTAGCCCCAGAACCCCATATGGTCCCCCAAGCACCTCCAGGAGTTATTCCTGAGTGCAGAGCCAGGTGTGACCATGCTCAGAAAAAGCAAAAAAAAAAAAAAAAAGAAAGAAAGAAAGAAAGGAAGGAAGGAAGGAAATAAGGAAGGAAGGAAGGAAGGAAGGAAGGAAGGAAGGAAGGAAGGAAGGAAGGAAGGAAGGAAGGAAGGAAGGAAGGAAGAAACTATTCAAAGGCTTCACACAGAAACAAAGGATGTAAATACAGTAGCTGAACTACAGGAATACAACACAGGGCTTAGTAGTAAGCAGGAAGAAATAGCCAACAAAAGGAGTGTGTTGAACAGTAAAGTAGAGGCGAATACCCACACTGAAAAGTAAATAAGAATAAAAAGAACGGAAAAACATGAAAACAGTTTAAGAACTTTATCAGATTAGATTATGAGGAACAACAGCATTATTATTATGGAATCCAAGAGAAAAAAAGGGTAGAAACCCTATTCAAAGAAAATGTCAAGTTATATGTAATAAGAGTAAAATTAAAATCAAGTTATATTAAGAACTCATATAAAGTAACCAAAAATCAAACAACCCAGTCAAACACCAGGCAGAAGGTGTTAAGAAACCCTTCTCAAAGAGGACATACAGTTGGGCAACGGACAAAAACTAAACAGGCACCGCCTTCATCAGCATTTATATGGAAACACAAAGGAAGACCACAATGAAATCTAGTAACCTTACACCTGTGAAAGCGGATGATGCCACACTGTAGGTGGCAAACAAAAGTGAAGAAGAAAGTGAGGAGAAAAAGAAAATCTTTAACATTGCAAGTAAAACATAAATTTCAGAAAACAATATGGCGCTTCCTTGTGAAGCTGAAGATAGAGCAACACAGGATCCAGCAAGCCCGCCCCTTGGGTATCTATTAGAGCAATGTGGAACTATGAACATAAAAAGTCACATCAACATCAACAATGATCTCAGTATTACTTGCAATAGGCAAAATACAAAGTAAACAAATATTGGCTGACAGATGAATGCTCAAAGACGATGTGGCACATAAATACAGTGGGATATTATTCAACAGGAAAAAAGATGGTATTTTGCCAATCACAGCAAAACAGAAGGCGCTCAGAGCGTGGGCGAGGGGCTCCAATGGCTGGGCATAGCTTGGCACACAGGAGCCTTGGGTTTGATCCTCATCACTGTCGGTCTCTGAGCACTGCTGGGTGGGGGCCCAAAAGAGAAAAAAAGGAGCTGGAGGGGATTTTGAGATAGAAAATAAGTCAGAATGAAAAAGAATTATTGAATGGTTGCACCCACATGGTAAACAGACAACACAAAAGAAGTTACACCAGTGGATATTAATAGCAAAACTAAGCTACTGAGAAGGTCGGGAGGGGAGGGGGTTGGAAAACACATAGGGAGTATTGAAAAAAATAGGTGGCAGGTAAAATAAATCACATGCATATTCATTTATATGCATGTATATATAATGATTAGAAATAAAAGTGAACAGAAACAATGCTTAAGGGAAAGACAGTATTTTTTTTTTTTTTTTTTTTTTGCTTTTTGGGTCTCACCCAGCAATACTCAGGAGTTACTCTTGGCTCTTCACTTGGAATTACTTCTGGCGGTGCTCAGGTGACCATATGGGATGCTGGGGATCTCAAACCTGGGTCAGCAGCATGCAAGAAAAAACGCCCTACCCACTATGCTATCGCTCTGGCCCCAAGGAAAAAACAGTATTTAAAAAATTGGCAAAACATGTGTGTGGGGGGGAAGAGGGCAGGTAAGACAGAGATGGGAGCAGTTTGCCATTAAAAGTTGGAAATGGTAACACTAGACTAGAACTAAGTACTGAAAGTAGGTAAAGGGACATATAGGATAACGCTTCAGTGTCTGTATACAAACCATAAACATATTGGGGGAGAGAGAGAGAGCGAGAGAGAGAGAGAGAGAGAGGAGAGGCAAAGTGCTACCATAGAGGCAGGTTGGGAAGTTAGGGGTGTGGGTGGGAGGGAACAGGGCACTGGTGTTGGAAAATGTGCACTGGTGGAGGGATGGGTGTTGGAACACTGTATGGCTGAAATCCAATCATGAACAGATTTGTAATGGTCTATCACATGGTGATTCAATTAAAAAATTAATTAAGTTAAAGAAAAAACTGGTAGAATGTCAAAGGATCAAATAGAACTTGGAGAAATAAAGAAAACAATATGGTGCTTCCTTGAGCAGCTAAAGATAGAGCTACGACAGGGTCCAACTACCCCACCCTTGGGTATTACAACAGACAAGACCACGTGCACCAGATCTGTCTCTAATACTCCCATTCAAATGAGCGACAGGATTTAGGGATGTTCCCAAGAAGACACAGAAGAAGACACAGGGGCCAGCACGAATAATGAAAATAAGAGAGAAAGTACCTTCCACATGCTGGACACGCCGAGGGGTGGGGCCACACCACAGGAAAGTCCTCTAAGTCAGATATCCTGTATCCTCTAAGAGCTGGCTATGGCAACCCCTATCCCAAAGAGCAGGGCTATAGGGTCACTGGCCATGGAGCAGAAGGGACACACACGCACACACGCATTGCGCCGCATGCACACACACACACACACACACACACACACACACACACAAGATGCCACTACCTACAGGGGGCTCAGCAGCACATCCAGCCGAGGTGCCAAACTCATCCTGGTAAGACGAGACCAAGGAGAAATACACCAGGAGCAACAGAGCCCCCAAACCTGAGAGAAGCAGACGATGCCGAGACGGAGAGATTTATGAATCCCTAAAGTGATTTACTAGCTCACCTCTCTCAGGAAATGGGAAAAGTCTACATGGAGTCATTCTGAATCAAACAAGGGAGCAAGAGATTGCAAACTCATTAAAAAAGACTTACTACGAAAAGCAAAATATAATTTTCAAAAACATCTTGTATCCTCAAGAAAATTTCCGAACATACAGAGCAGGGGAGATAAGATAGCAAAATAAGAAAAGAATCTGGCCAAGAGGCTTGAGAAAGAAAACATGAGCTGAGTGAGATAAGGAAAAATAATAAATCTAAAAATACAGTAGCAAAATTAACATCTGCTTTGGAAACCAGACAAAGCAGCACTGATTCAATAGGAGCGGAATCAGCCATGTGGAAAGCAAACATCAAAAAGCTTTTTCTGAGAGTAGGGAAGAACAAAGGGCCCCGAATCAGGAGAGATGGTGGAAACGGTGGAGTATGAACACGGCACCCAGGAGAGTTAGGGTTTTGGAGAAAGAGCCTGAAAAGGGTCACAGTGGGAGACTCTCCACAGCGGATGGGTCTAAGCCTAAGAAACATTCAGGTGCAAGGACTGACACTGAGCTGCGCTCTCATGAAAGCCTTAAACTATAAAGGCCAGAAAGGTAGCACAGTGGGTAGGGCACTAACCTTGCATGCAGTTGACATGGGTTTAATCCCCAGCATCACAAATGGTCCCAGAGCTCAGCCAGAAATGATCCCGGAGAGGAGGAGTAAGCTACGATCACAGTTGGATGTGGCTCAAAAAACAATAAACAGTAAAGGCAAGCAAAGAATACCACAAGAATCAAAATGGGGCTAGAAAGATTACTGTCACATTTGAGTGGCCTCAGACTCCATCAAAAGGGGTTGTGGCTACATAAATCATGTAATTAATTATATTAATTACCCATGTAATTAAATTGCTCAGAACTGGAGCTGAAGAGACAGCACAACAGGTAGGTCATTTGCCTTGCATGCTTCTTTTTTGTTTTAGTTGGGGGGGGGGGGGGGGGAGTCACATCTGGTGATGCTCAGGGATTACTCAGCTCTGCACTCAGGAATTACTCCTGGAAGTGCTCAAGGGACCAGATAGGATTCCGGGGATCAAACCTAGGTCAGCTGAGTGCAATGTATACTGATGAAGGGAAGGGTGGTGAAACATTGTACGAGTGAAACCCAATCATGAACAACTTTGTAATTGTATCTCACTGTGATTTAATTTAAAAAAAAGATAGTATATTGGGGCCGGAGCAATAGCCCAGCGGGTAGGGCTTTTGCCTTGCACGCGGCCGGCCCAGGTCGGCCTGGGTTCGATCCCCGGCATCCCATATGGTCCCCCGAGCACCGCCAGGAGTAATTCCTGAGTGCAGAGCCAGGAGAAACCTCTGAGCATTGTCGGGTGTGACCCCCAAAAAAAAAGTTAGTATAAAAGACTATCTCCAATAAAGTTAGACTTTTAAATCACTGAAGGATTATTCCAAATGAAGAACAAACAACAGGTTTTGGAGAAAAAATGAGTAATCCTGTCTCATATACTATAGTAATTGCAATTGACTTAAACATTAAAATTCAACAACAAAAATTGAGAAGAAAATATAAACACATTTATCTAACGCAAAGGAAATGTCTCCAAGTTCATATTTTCATGCTAATAATCCATCCCCCTATTTAAAAAATGTGAAACTAATAACAAGCTGAGGATTACTTAGCAAAATAAAAAATCATTAAGGAAAGGACAAACAACTCCATCGATGCTGGCAAGAAACACGATTAGGTCACCACAAACACACACATTCAAATTCAAGCATTCATTAAACACATTAAAGGAAAAAAAAACAACAACTCATTATCACCAAAGAGAAACAGATGAAAATAACTATATAATAACTGGAGTGTGAATTTACGCCTTCAAGTATACTAACCTCAATTATACCTTTAAGTGTCCTTTAATTACCCTAAGCCTTAAACTTGTTTATGGCTTTTTAAAATTTTTTGATTAAGGAAACAAAATGCATGTAAATAAAATGGATTTCTGCCCCAAGTGTTGGAGCACAGCAACTTGTTCAGGAGATTAACCCAACCCAGCTACTTAGGTGACCAAGAATAAAATAACATAAATAAGCGTCCACCTTTTAGAGCTTTCTAGAGACCCAAAGAGATAATCTGGGTGCCTGGCCCATACTGATTGTTTAGTAATCTCTAAAAGGTGGATGCTTATTTATGGTATTTATTTATACTATTTTATATTTAGTAATTATTAGATACCAGCAGCTGGCGAGTCAGCATTTGCCTACCCAGTGCACCACAGGTTCAAAAATCTCCTGTCTGAAATGCTTATGATCAAATACACTTCAGAATGAAGCACATTTATTCAAAGGCATAGTTTTCCAGACAGGTCGAGAATAGAACCTGGTAATCAGTTATGTAGCTATTCCTATAGTAAAACATATGAATTATATTCATTCCAAGTGAGATAAACCTCAGTTCAGGTCAGATTCTGCAACAAAATATTAAGGGGGAAAAAAGAACTCTTAGTTTTGAATTCTGTGGACTTCAGATTTTACAGGAGGGAATGAGAAACTCCTGTACTTATAACAGAGAAACAGGGGGTCAGACAGTGTAGTGGGCAAAGTGCTTGCCTTGCATGAGCCTGACCTGGGCTCAAACCCCGCACCCTCTATGGTTCCCTGAACACAACCAGGACTGATCCATGAGCTCTAAGCCAGAAATCTTGAGCACTGTTGGTGTGGCCCACAAACCAAAATAATAATAAAAATGACAAAGAGCATGTGGCCGACCCAGGTTCAATCCCTGCATCCCATATGGTCCCCTGAGCTCCGCCAGGAGTATTTCCTGAGTGAAAAGCCAGGAGTAACCCCTGAGCGCCGCAGGGTGTGACCCAAAGAGAAAAAAAAAAAGACAAAGAAATGTTAACATCTACTTAATCGTATAATAATAAAGGGTAAGTTCCTTCATTTATTTATTGGGAGGAAGAGGAGGCTGGGTCAGACTCAGTAGTGCTCAGGGCTTCCTCCTGCTGGTGCTCCGAGGATCATATGTGGTACTGGAGATCCAATAAGGGAAAGGCCACAAGGTGACCTAACTCCTGTACTATCCCTCTGGGCCTATCGCAATAAGGAATAAGTTAAATGGAAAATGACATAGCTATAGAGTCACTTCTTCACTTGTATCACTTGTCTTCCTGTTGTTCATTCATTTGCTCCAGCAGGCACCGGTAACATCTCCATACATCCTGTTGTGTTCTAGTGTAGCCAAGGGCATCTGCTCACTCCAGGACATAAAGAGCCTCAAATCATTCCATCAGGTCATGGGAACGAGTTCTATAATTGTTACTAGTATTTGGCGTATCAAATATGACATGGGTAGCTTGCCAGGCTCTGCCCGTGCAGGTGGGATACTCTTGTAATTGCCTGTCATCTTGTGCATTTATTGATGAAAAAGACTGCTCACATACACGGGGCAGAGCTGCTACCGCTCTCCCTGTGCCCAGTTGATCACAAGGCACCCAGTAGGGAAGGCGGGTTCTAGCCCTGGCCCGCCACCCCAGCAGAGAGCTCACAAGAAACCAGAGGAACTCCTACACCATGAGGGTCACCATTTTCCACATATGGACTCCCCAGCTAGTCAGACCTCCACCCAGCAGAAAAGCTGATCACAAGCCTGGCTTGTCAGAGTCCCACCCTACAGCAGTCTTCTTCAAGCCCAGCCCAGGTATGCCTGATCCAGAGACTCACTTCTTCAAATAATAATAAATGAAAAAATGTTCAGGAAAATAAAAAGCAAGATAAGAAGATGCAAAGATGAATTCAATTTTGCAAGAGCAAAAGATACAAATGTTTATCATTCTAGAATTAAAGACTCCAAGGAACCCTAGCAGATTTTAAGTCAGCCCCACTGGTGTATAGTCTCTCTATCTTTTGGCTTGGCCTACTTATGAGAATAAGGAAAATAATTCACTAGGTTTTTGAATCATTCGTGTCTGATGGGTCAGTGTAAGACACAATCTTCATGGAGATCACTTCATGAGACCACCTCTGCCTTCAAGGGATCTACAGTCCCTTATCTGTGGGGTCTCAGAGCCCCTCAAGTCTCTCTGCATCAGACAACATTTTACTCTCTATCAGTTACACCCTATTGGGAACTCTGGACAAGTTGACCGAGGTAGGAGGTCTTTTCCCACCGTGGTCAAATGAAACACCAGTAATATCACATGTCAGTGCTAAAAATGGTATCAGTTGTGAAATTAAAACTATATATAGCCTGTATCCTTATTAAAGACCTATTACAGGGGAAAAAAACCTTATTATAGAAAAAACCCTTATTACAAGAAAAAACCCAGGCTTTGATTTAAATGTGTTCAACTTTCCTTCTTTTTTTACTGGAGCCATTGAATATCTGTCATCAAATATCAACCAAGTAAAGAACTGGTAGGGAAAGGGGGAAGGAGATTTTCTCATGATGTAAAGGAAGTGAATTTGCGTTTGATAGGAGTAGTAATGAATACCCCAGCCACTTTGTGGAGTCAACAGGAGGCTGAAAGGGGTGGGATATACTCTCAGAAAGGTAACTTGTGGTGGGATAAACAGCTGTCCACTTACGAACACCACCCAAAAGCGTGTGCCTGTTTAGTGGGAGGCGCTCCTAATACCCAAGTGGTCTTTAGCAAACAATCCCCAGATCTCCAATTCTCCACTGCTCTGATACACATTTAGTAACCCTCTTCTATAGAGAGCCTATATGGGGCAGACTTGTTAAGGGTTATTATGAGCCTCCTAACATAGTTCTGAACTTGGAACATAAAGTAAATAAATAGTTGGCCAACCAACTTGGTGCCTAACCAAATAAAAGGACCAGATGAGTTGGTAATTTTTTGTCTGGGGGCCTCCCCAGCACTGTTACTACCAGGGGTAGCTCAGAAGGTCACAGGCTGCTGAGGCTCACACCCAGTGCCCTGAGCACAGCAGGCATGTGCTCCAGGCAGCCCTTGAAGATATCCCTCCAGCTTCCCAGGAACTTTGGGGAAAATTCCTTGTGCAAAGCTTTTGTCGTATGTAAGTCACAGCCACCTGTGATAACTCTCAACCCTACAGAAAATAACCTGTTGCCCACACATCACCCGCCAACCAGTCTTCAGCCTTTGGGCAGAGCTAATCCTGCCCTTCTGCTTGCTGCCAATCTCTCTCACCTTCTCCAGCATGCAGAGAAGGAACAGGAAGGAAAGTGGACTGTGGACAGCACCTGCCTTCAAGAATGACCTCCAGGCACAGGACTGACTTACCCGATCCCAGCTGAAGCACAGGCCCAGCCGGTCCAGTTGCTTCCTCATGTGTTCAATATTGCTGCGAAACAAAACAGAGGAAAGGCGATTTCTTGTGGGAAAGCTCATAAACAGGCCATATTTTGAGAATGTGAAGGGAAACTCCAGGGGTGGGTGTTCAGGGGGAAAGGTCGTGAAACCACAAAAATGATTCTGGAGTTTTAAGTGCTTTGCTTTGCCTTGAGGGGAAAATAAAAGGAGCCAGAATGATCACTGAAACCATCTGCCCTTTTTGGGGCCGGAACGATAGCACAGCAGGTAAGGCGTTTGCCTTGCACGTGGCTGACCCGAGTTCAATCCCCAGCATCTTATATTGTCCCACAGCACTGCCAGGAGTGATCCCTCAGCTCAGAGCCAGGAGTAACCTCTGAGCATTGCTGGGTGTGGTTAATAAAAAAGAAAGAAAGAAAAAAAGAATACTTAATGTACAAACTGTGGAGCTCTAAAAGAAACTATACAGTGTTTAGTCCATCAAAATATGGAACCTAGGGACCAGGCAGAGCCGCAGGGAAGTGGCCCTGCGCTGTTGGCTTGAGGCTGAGGGCTGGATCCTGGTACTGCCACTGTTTCAGAACCCAGCAGCCAGTCCCAGTGTGCCATGTCCAGCCACCACGTCCAGGTGTGAGCCCTGTGACCAGGTGAGGGAAGTCCCAACTCACCCTCAAAAAAGAAGAAGAATCTGGAACTCACCAGGGAAAGCAGAAGAGAAGCAAATTAATCAGTCTGAACAAAGTAAACATGAAGACAGGCAATTTTTCCTTTTATTTTTGTTCTTTACAGATCTGGTCCCAGGAGGTTTTCCAAGAACACCCATTTCTCAGTGTGGTCTGGGGCTTCACTCACCCCCAGCTCCCCACCACTCCTCCCCACCCACACTCCGGCTCAGATCTCCAGGGACAGCTGATTCATCACAGTCTAACCCTGGGCTTTGCCCTTTCCTGCAGCCCCTTTCCAAATCCACATCATTGCTGGGGTCTGGGAACATGCCATCTACTATGACTACTGTATGCTTACAATGCTTGTAACCCAGAAACG
>JAJIBD010010233.1:0-63380 GCA_021461705.1 Cryptotis parvus | reverse complement strand
AAATCTCCTGCATACAAACCTACCCTGTCCGCCATCCCCCACACAATGGGTCGAGCTCGTCTCCCTGAAAAGGGAGCAGTGGGCCAGGCAGCCCTAGGGCCCCCTCAGCGCACCAGGGGTGATCCCTGAGTGCAGAGCCAGGAGTAAGCCCTGAGCACAGCTGCAGATGGCTCCCAAGTCAAAAACAAACAAAACCCCAAACAAAGTAAGCTTCAGGCTGGGGAGAGCTCAACAGTCTCTGCATGCAGGAGGCCGGATTCCAACCCTCGAGCACCGCTGGGTCACCCCAGCACAGAGCAGGTGCGGCCCCCACTCCTGACAGTTTCTTTATAGACGGGACCCAGCAGGGCTTAGGGGGCACACCTTTCGTTTCACAGAAAGCAGCACCAGAGGATCCCAAGTTGGGGTGAGGGGCCTCGACTCTGGGGCAGCCCAGGTGCCCCGCCGAGGCAGGCAGCCCTTTCTGAGTCTCCGCCCTGAGGATGGAAGCCCCGCGTGAGGGTGGGCTGTCTGCAGAGAAGGCGTGGCGGGACCTCAGGCTAAGCTGTGCCAGCCGGTGGAGGCAAGCGTGGCAGCCCTCGGGCACAGCATCCAATTGAAGTTCATTGTTTGATACAAAGCCCCAGTGCTGAGGGCTGTCTCCGCACGCAGTTGCCATGGAGACCGGGAAGGAGCCTCAGAAGGCGCTGGGTGGCAGAGGGGTGGCAGCCAGCTCCTGGGAAGGCCCGGGAAAGGGGGACGCACAGAGGGGCCCTTTGTCCTCGTCCCGAAGCCCCTTCTAACCCCAAGGCAGGAAGCAGAGAGGCAGCCGGCCGTGACCAACCACCTAGATCAGAGGCTGGATCCCCGCCATGCCCGAGGGCAGTTAAACCTCAGGACCTGGCGCTCTCCTGGGCTGAAATGCCAGGGGTCCCCGTGAGACCCCCGCACGATGACGGCAGTGCACTCCCCTGGAGCCAGGTAAGCCCCTGAGACAGCAACCCCACCTCAAAACCCACACAAGGAAACTAGGGACCACGGAGGCTTGAGGCCCCAGTCCTCCGCTCACTGCGCCCCTGCCGTAAAACCCCTAGTAGAGGGAAGGCACAAAGTTCAAGGGCAGGTCCAGGGCTGAGTCTGCCAGGTGCCACCTGGAGTCCAGGGACTCTGGGGCCCACCCAGGGTTCAGTGTGCCCCGTTCTCAACACCACGTGAGAATGGGCCACGTTTCCCTTCCACGTGGCAGGGAAACGGGGCTCTGTCGGGACTCCGAGACGTGAGTCCCCCATGTGAGCCTTGGTGGGTCTGAGCCTGGCAGCATGGGAGCCGAGGAGCTGAACCAGCAGGGCTCGGAAGGCTGGCAGAGGGGCAGGACGCGGTGGGCAGCCTCACCCTCGCCCCCACAGGCTCTGCCCTGCTGCCCGGCACAGTGGCCTCACTCAGACGGAGGTACCCGCCAGGGCCACCTGGTTGCAGGGGTTCAGACAAGTGGGGCACTTGCCCTGCATGTGTGAGGCTCTGGCTTCCAGTCCTGTGCTGCCCGAGGAATGGTTAGAGGCCGGAAAGACAGGACAGTGGGGAGGGCACTCAACTTGCACGTGGCTGACATGGGTTCGATCCCCAGCATCCCATATGGTCCCCGGAGACCAACCAGGAGCAATTCCTGAGTGCAGAGCTAGGAGCTGTCCTGGAGTAGTGCTGGGTGTGATCCCCAAGCAAATACAAAACCCAAAAGAGGTGCTTTAAAAAATCCTGGGGGTGACGGAGCTACCCCTGGCAGTGCTCAGGGGTCACTCACTCAGGTGGTGGTCAGGGGCCCTTATGTGGTTCTGGGGGTCACAGTGGGGTGCATGTGCGGTACCTGTCCCCACCCCAGCAGCCCTGGCATGCCGGACCTGAACCCGCACTCCAAATAGGCTCCTTCCAAAACTCATCATGTCACACGTTTTCCTGTTGCCCCAGGTTCCATGAGGAAATTGGGTAAATGTTGGGAATATCTGGCTCAAAGGGAGGGACTGTGCTCAGAGGTGTGACATCGGCTCCTGCTCCCGCTTACGGCTCGCTCACGGGTCTGCCTTCGAGTCACACTAACACAGCTTGCTCCCAGATGCCGACGAGCCGACAGTAAGCCGAAAGCAAAAAGCCCCACACTGCTTTCATGGCTCGCGGGGAAGCTGTGCTGGGCAGACAGTGAGGCCGGTGTAAAACCAGCAGTAGATCAAATGGACAGACAAGAGGGCTCAGAAACAGATGCCCCCGGCAGAGCCCCTGCAGACACACATACGGTGAGTTGATTTTGGACAAGGAAAAATCTTTCTAATGAACGGTGCTGGAAGAACCGGATTCACATGCCAAACCCCGAGCTCAGCTCCCAGCATCTCCCATTCACACCAACGGAGTCAGATGGGACCCAGAGGGCCAGGGAGGGTGTAGGTGGGCAAACGCTCACCCTCCACACGCCAGGCCCTGGCTCTGCACTCAGGAATCACTCCTGGCAGTGCTCTAGGAACCGCATGGGATGCCGGAGATCGAACCCGGTTGGGCACGTGCAAGCAAAGTGCCCTACCCGCTGTGCTCTCTCCAGCCCCCATCTCTCCCACTTTCAAGCCCTGGAGAAGTGTACAATTAGAACTTCCAGCAGCTGGTAGTGCCTGGGGGCTACTCTTGGCTTGGGGGCCACTCCCAACAGTACCTGGGGGACCGTGTGTAGCTGAAACTCAGACCCGGGTGCCCTATATGCAAGGCGTGTACCCGGGGCCTTTCCCCAAAGCAGGACTTCTGGAACACAGCATGGAATGTTTGCCCAGATGCTCGTCACACCAAGCACACTCCACTCTGTTGCTGACTTGAGGATTTTACAACACAGAAATGATTCTGCTGCAAATGCTCTTAGCGCTAGCACTGCAGGAGCAGCCTGGTGACCTGACGTGATCCCACCAATCCAGATTTAGAGCCCAAGACACACCCTCTCTGCTCTCGAGTCTTTCGGCTAGCAGTCAGTGAACATGTGGATGGAACCAGATTGCTTAACAGCGCTCTGCTAGGCAAGGAGCTGTCCATGGCTCCTGGGGCCCAGTCACATCTTCCTTTAATGAGAAAATAGCCGAACTCTGTAATGTGCCTGTCAAGTTGACAGGCGGGGGTGGAGTGGGGGTTGGGGTGGGGAGGAATCTGGGAATACTGGGAGGGAAGCTGGACACCAGTGGTGGGATTGGTGTTGGATTATTGTACGCCTAAAATGCAAACCATCAGTACCTTTGTAAATAACGGCTTTTTATGTAATTTATTTTTAATGAAACTCCTGTGAGATTAACCATTACAAAGCTGTTCATGATTGAGTTTAGTCATACAGTGCTCCAGCACCCATCCCTCCACAGTGAACATTTCCCAACACCAATGTCCCAAATTTCCCTCCCACCCCCCAATAACCTACCTCTATGGCAGACCCTTTTCTTCTCTCTCTCTCTCTCTCTCTCTCTCTCTCTCTCTCTCTCTCCTTTTGCACATTACTGTTTTGCAATGCGGACACTGAGGGGTTATCATGGATATCCCTTTACATAGTTTCAATACTCTGTTCTAGTCTAGCATTATCATTTCCAACTATTATTGGCAAACTATTCCCTTCTCTATCTCACCTACCCTCTTCCCCCCCAACACACATGCGGTAGATTCCAACCACTGACAAGTCCTCTTGGCCCATTTTGTTGGGCCTTGGATATTAGTCTCATGCTATTTTTTTGTCCCACAAACGAATGCAAGGTCACCCCACAGGCTGAGGACAAGAACCTCTGCGTGAGGCTCCTGGGTCTCTGGTTGGGGGCAGCCGTTTCCGGGGCCAGATGGTTCGGCTGTGGTCAAGAGAAGGCCTATGCGGCCGCACTGTACTATGATATACCGCTTTCCTGTTCCTGCTGAACAACAGTGTCCACAGAGTGGCAGGAGTCCACAGAACCTGGCAGGAGTCAGAGCCCCGTGGGAAGAACCTTGGGCATGAATAGAAGCAAATATCTGTCCCTGACATCGTGAGGGACGCAGTCTCGTTGCCAAGGCATTGAGAATCAGATGGGCTGGACATGTAATGCGATTTGGAGACGACAGCTGAACTAGAGCCGTTACCAACTTGATCCCACGGGACATCAAGGATCACGTGGCCGCCTATCTACAAGATGGTCAGACTTCTTCATCAAGACCCTGAACGAACGGTTTGAGGCTCTTCATATTCCTGAAGCAACCGGATGCCATTGGGCTACACTGGCACGTGATAGGGTCAAATGGGAATATTACTGGTGCCCGCTTGAGGAAATCAATGAACAACAGTATGTCTAGTGATCTAGTGATCTGAGACTGGTCCTGGCAAGGTGGCCGCACACTTTTCCCAGGGGGATGTGATGTTGACCAGGCGCTGGGCAGGAAGCAGCCATTCAGCCAGCCTGGGAAGTTCTTAACTCGCCACTGCCACTGCTAGAATCATCAGGAAACCTTCAAAAACACACAGGTCAGGGGCGAGGCAGTGAAGCCGGAGCGATAGCACAGCAGGGAGGATGTATGTGCTGTACATGCTGACCTGGGTTCGATCCCTGGCATCCCATATTGTCCCCTGAGCACCACCAGGAGTAATTCCTGCCTGCAGAGCCAGAAATAACCTCTGAACACTGCAGGGTGTGACCCAAAATTTAAAAAAAAAGAAAAGAAAAAGGCTGTGCAGAAACTGGGATTCGCTGGCCTGGGGTGACGCCTGAACACTCCTATCTTTGATTTTTACTCTTGTAATGGAATGACCAGGAACTACAAAGTTATTCATGACTGAGTTCAGACACACACCTTCCCAACACCTTCAGTCTATTTCAGTATTCATTCCCTGTAATTCAGCTCAGTCCATTCCCTTCAGCAGAGTCCAGTTTTCCCACTGGCCCGGCCTTCCTCTCCGACAGGCACTTTTCCCTTGTCCTTCCGGGCACTGTGGTTACAGGACCGTCACTGGGCAGGCTCTGAGCAGGTCACTCTGCCTCCTCACAGTACCCAGTCCTCACTCAGAGTGGCCACAGCGGCCCCCTCCCTGACTGTCCCCCTCGCCCACCCTGGCCAGCTTCCGCTGAGGACCCGGCCTCCTGCTCCTCCCTGCCATTTTTTTGCGTTAGTTATTCCCCAGTTTTATACTGCGCATGCACGAGTGACATCATTCTGTGGACGCTTTTGTATCTTTGTGCGTCATTTTGCGGGCCACACCCAGCAGTGCTCAGGAGTGACCCCGGCAGAGGTCAGGGGACCGTATGAGGTACCGGAGACTCCAACCACAGCCAGCATCACCTCATGAGAGACAGACGCCTGCCCAAGCCCCGCACTGTCTCTCCGGCGCCGACATAGGTATTTTGAAACATTCCCCAACTGGTTCTAACATAAGTCACTTTTGAAAACCATGAGGCTAGACAGAGGCACGCTATATATTTGGGGGGGCAAGGGAGGCAGAAAAGAGTCCCAGGCATCTTCTTCCCCAATGCCTTCCGCCTCGAGGGAGAGCCTCTACAGGGGGTGGGGGGCTCTGTCTGCACCAGATGCTCCAGCTGATCACCGCAGCCTTTCTCAAGGCATTAGATAGGTCAGCACCGGACACAAGCCACAGACCCCAGGAAAAACTAAATCCGCCCCTTAGGGCTCAGCACGGCAATGGGAGCTATGTCTAGGGGACGGAGGAAGCCCAAGAGTCAGCTGTGGGGGACCCTGGGGGCATGCCGGTGTTGCAGGGAAGGGGGTAGGGCACATGTAGACGGCCCCCCGACAGGGCTGACGCAGGAGACCGGGGCTCGCGCAACGCAGACTCAGGCTGAGGCCAGGACACAAGGCAGGTCGGCTCACACACAGAAAGGAGAGAGGGAGGTCCAGGGGCTGGGAGGGCGTTTGCCTTGCACACGGTCACCTGGGGCCGACCCCAGCAGAGCCCCCCTGAGCACCCCCAGGAGTGACCCCTGAGGAACGAGCCAAGAGTAAGCCCCGAGCATCCGCAGGTGTGACCCCAAAAACCAAAATGGATAAAAAAGAAAAAAGTAAGTAGGGAAGGTCTGTTGGGCCACACCTCCGCCAGGCAGCTTGGGGTGTCTTGGCCCATGAGTCCCCCACGCCTAGGAGGTGGCGCAGACCCAGGTGCCGGGGGTGGTCTCAGCCTGTCACCAGCGCAGCCCGTGTCTCGCCTCCGAGTTTTCCAGAGGCAGCTGGGGAGTTTCCCCCGGCTATAAAAAGCCCGAGGCTCTCCGGGGAGAACCCGCCCTCCTGGCTAATGAGGCCCGACAGCCAGCTTGGAGGGAGAAAGACAAAGACGGCCGCCTGTTCCACAGAGGCCAGCAGACGGCAGCGGGACAGTGTGGCGGCCAGCCCAGGACAGAAGGTCACTCCAGGCCTGGGCACGCCAGTCCTGAGTCCTGGGGCTGGCACAAGGCGTGGGCTCTCCTCACCCGCTGCTCGGGGGGAATCCAAAGCAACAAACTGCTGTGAGAGCACCTGAGGATCTCCGATACCTGCACGGGACCCCTCGGCCCAGACCCGCCTCGGGAACAGCCAGACAGGAGAGAGCAGAGGCCGGAAGACGGGGACCAGAGCAGGGATGCCCAGTCCAGCGAGCACCCCAAGGCCTGTGGAGAGCAGACCGGTCAGTGTCCTGAGGTAGGGGCAGGCGGAGAGACCCCTGCCGAGCCACAGGACGAAGGGAAAATCCCCCGACAGCACAATGGGTCCAGAGAAGTCAAGTCAAACAGAGCAATTCTGTGGAGGACAGTCATGGTAGATGAGCTGAAACCACTGGCTTTAATACTTTTTTCATTTTTTATTACTGGTTTTGGGACTACTCCTGGCGTTTGGGGCTTACTCCTGGCTCTGCACTCAGAGATCACTCCTGGCACTGCTCAGATGACCACATGAGGTGCCAGGGATTGAACCTGGGTCATCCACATGCAAGACTGGCCCCCTGCCCACTACACGCTCTTTGGCCCGTGACTCTGACTCTTTAAAATCGCAGAAAAGCAGCCAGGAGACAGTACAGTCAGGGAGCACCTCGCACGCCCCAACCCAAGTTTGCGTCTAGGCACCTCATGGTCCCCACACCCCACGGGCAGCCTGGGTGTGCAGCAGGGCCTGGGGAGACCGGAAGCCCTCACAGCCCGCCCCTTCCTGGAGTGTAGACTGGGTAAAGTGCACAGACACGCTCGGGGACACCAGCAAGGCCGGCCCTCCTGTGCCCGAGACCAGTCTCTGCCTGCGCCCACGTCAACACACTCTGCAAAGGTGAGCCTGGGGGTCCTCATGTCTAGACGGCAGCAGACTCACTGCAGCCCCAGCAGAATGGGGTTGGGGTCTTAGGGTCTTGGGGTCTTAGGTAAGGCCTAGGGGACTTGAGGACAGCAGTCACTGGGGTCCCTCACCTGGGAGCGTTAAAGGCCAGGTTCTGCCAAGCGCATCTGAACAAGGGCCTTGTTGCTGGAGATGCTGGGTCAATCCCTGTTCCCCAAACATCGTGCCAGAACAATGGACACTGTCGGGTGGAGACCCTCAGGTGAACGCGGCACCCAGACATTTGCTCCTTCCTCAGACATTCCTGGGGCACCCGCTCAGATCAACCTCAGGGTCAGCCCTGGGATGGCAGGACCCAAGGTCTCGGAAGCAGAGGGGCTGTGACCAGCTGAAATGCGGGAGGGTGGCAGCAGCTGAAGGGGGAGCCACCCACCGGCCATGTCATTTCCTCTCACTCATCTGCTCCGCAGGTCTGAATTGTGGGTATTTTTGCATCTGAGAATACACAGCAACAGCTACCAACTCGGCCCTACTAAATCCATCCATGGGGACTCCCTTGGGAGAGAGGTCCACCACCTGCACTATTTTTTTCTTTTTTTTTTTTTTTTTTTGGGGGGTCATACCCGGCAATGCTCAGGGGTTCTCCTGGCTCTGCACTCAAGAATTACTCCTGGCGGTGCTCAGGGGACCATATGGGATGCTGGGGATTGAACCCAGGCCGGCACAGGCCGGCAGCAGTGCAAGAGCTAACACCCTACCCGCTGGGCTATCGCCCCGTCCCTATTTTTTCAAATTGCCTTTTAAAATAACAAACAGGATGGGGCCGGAGCGATAGCCCAGCGGGTAGGCTTTGCTTGCACAGCCGCGCCCATGCCAGCCCAGGTTTGATCCCCGGCATCCCATATAGTCCCCTGAGTACTGCCAGGAGTAATTCCTGAGTGCAGAGCCAGGAGAAACCCCTGAGCATTGCCGGGTGTGACCCCCAAAAGCTAAATAAATAAATAAATAAATAAATAAATAAATAAATAAATAAATAAAATAACAAACAGGGCCGGAACAATGGCACAGGCGTTAAGGCACTTGTCTTTTATGTAGTGAATCCACACAAGTGATCCATGAGCCAGGAGTAAACCCTACATAAACAAAAAATGAACAAGGAGGGCTGAAGGAAGGAAGGTTTGCCTCATTTCTGCCACTACAACCATCTAGAAAAGCCTTGTTTGTTTGTTTGGGGGCCATATCTGGCAATGCCCAGGGCTGACTCCTGGCTCCGGGCTCCTGGCAGGGTTCAGTGGACCTGAGCAGTGCTGGGGGTCAGAGCAGAATCCGTCCATCCCTCAGCAAGTGCCTTCCCGCTGTTCTACCTCGAAAGCCTGCGTTGTTATTTTTCTTCCACCATCCTTGGGAATTAATTTGGCTTATCCTCCACAGAGGAGGCCATCAACCAACCCCAGAATAACAAACACCAGCTAGCCCTTCTTCTCTAGGTCTGTGAGGCGGAAGTCAAATTTGAGGCGTAAAAACAG
The DNA here is from genome assembly GCA_021461705.1 of Cryptotis parvus. Lineage (NCBI taxonomy): Eukaryota > Metazoa > Chordata > Mammalia > Eulipotyphla > Soricidae > Cryptotis > Cryptotis parvus. Next base: position 54,597 of record JAJIBD010010233.1, on the reverse strand, counting down.
GGGCTGAGTGGTAGCAGAGTGGTAAAGCCGGGGCTTTGCCTGGGGGAGGTCCGCGTTCAATTCCGGGTATTGCAAAGCAATGAACACACACGCTGAATCAGTGCCCTGCGTAGGGGCGGGCTCAGTGTGAGACAGGACAAACAGGCCCCTTTCCCACGACGGAGGAAATCCACGAAACTTAGCCTGAAATTTCCCAAGTCAGTGGCCACAGCCCTCCCCACCCAGACCACCTTTCTCCTTCCAGCCAGACAGCGGGGTGGGGGGTGCCCTGCCCCCACTCATGCCTGCAGGCCTGGAGAGACCCCAGGGGCTGGGCGCAGGTGTGCGTTACCTTGGTTCCGTGGTAGAAGTCGTCCCACGCCGCGTGGCGTTCATGAAGGTCTGGTGGAAGTGGGTGCTGGTGTCGATGCCGCCGGGATGACCAGCTTCCGGTGGCGTCAATGACCTTGGCGCCCCGGGGATCATGAGCTCGCGGCCCACCTGCTGGATGATGCCGTTCTCGATGTACACGTCGGCTTCGTGGGTGCAGTCATCGTTCACCACCTTGCCCCCTTGATGAGAATCCGCACGCTGGCTGAGTTGGCAAGCATGGTCCTAGGGCGGGCAGAGGGGGCACTCAGTGTCAGAGCCCCTTCTAACTGCCAGCCGGCTCCCCACCACCACCCAGACCACCCCGGGGCCAGGGGCAGCCAGTGAGCAGGGACCAGGTGGAGAGTGGCCTTACTCTCCCTGTGGGGACGTGAGTTCAACAGCCAGCAAGGGTCCCAAGCCACCCCTTGACCTCACAGCAGGCCTTTCTGACAATTAGGACACACTGGCAGGAAGAGGGGGAGGGCAAACAGATTGGGGTTCAGCTGCCCACAATGCACCTCGCCATGTTTCCAACACCACAATGCACCTGGTCTTGTTCCCCCAAACAACCTGAGGGACCCACAATGCACCTGGCCTTGTTCCCCCAAACCTGAGGGGCCACAATGTACCTCGCCTTGTTCCCACAAACACGAGGGACCCACAATGCACCTCGCTTTGCTCCCAGACCTGAGGGTCTTCTGCAGATGGCGCCCCCGACTGCCAAGGAGGGAAGTGCACGGGAGTCTCACCATGCGTGCGTGGCTAGTGTCCATGTGACACATGTTCCTGAAGGCGTCAGGGCCTCCAAATCCTCCTGGCCTCACTCCCAGCACCCGTCCTTCAGATGGGTCCCGCTGCAGGGTACCCCTGGACTTGCCTGAAAAGCCCCTTCTGCACAGAAGCCCCTCCCGGCAAGGTGCACTTTCACCAGCTTTTGACAAGAGCGAGGCCTTTGGATTTGGGGATACACATGCCTGCATGTGGCTGGCCCTGGTTTGATTCCTGGCACCTTAGGGTGCACCGAGCACCACTGGATAGGATTCTGATGGTTCCCCAAAGAACCCCCCGTCCACCCAGCACCGGGACCTGGGCATCCTGTTCATTCTCGGTACCATGTGTCTGAATCAACGCTACATCCTCAAGCTCGTGCACGGAACTGCAGGTAAAAGGCTAAAAAATGCTTGGAGAGGTGCTGGGCCCCCTGAGCACTGCTTGGGAGGGAGGCACCCAAACCCCCAATTCTTAATTTAATGTAAATTTGTTTTGGGCAGTGCTAGGGAGCAAACTGAGGTTCCTGCATGCCAGACACACTTGACCACTGAGCCCCCTCTCCGGCCCTTATTGACAAGCTTTCAGGTAATGCCTGGGCTCAAGCCTGGCCCCGCAATTCAGACTGATTCTGAATTCTAAATTCAGAAGCTCGAGAATTGTTATTGCACTCCAGAAGAATGAACACCCATCTCTTCCCAGAAAGCAGGAGTGAAGGGAAACTTTTCCAACTCGTTTTATGAAGCCAATACTACGCTGACATGAAAGCCAGATAAAACCAGCAAATAAAGACAGCGAGAGAATATTCCTTAGGAATGTAGATACAGACCAATGGCAAGTAGCGCCTGGCAATACTAGACAGAATCAGAACCAAGCAAGAGGGATTTATTCCAGGGACGAGAAGGCTGAGCCAATAGCTGACAATTAGTCGATGCAATTCACTATATTAATAGTCTACAGAATAAAATTCTTTCCTATCAATAGATGCATAAAAAGCACTTGACAAAATTCATACTCAACTCATGAACAAAAATGCTCAAAAAAAAGCAGTAGATGTTAATTTTTTCTTCTTCAAAAACAAGAAAAACCCTCCAGCTAACATCAGAATTGATGGAGATGAGACTGTGACCCTCCCAAGACAGGGAAACAGACCAGGTCACTGTTACCACTGACAACATCAGGAAATAAGCGAAAGGCTTCTCTGGGTCGGAGTGATAGCACAGTGGGTGGGTGCTTGTCTTGCAAGCGGCCAACCAGGATTTGAGTCTGGAATCCCATATGGTTCCCAAGCACTTCCAGGAGTGATCCCTACATACAGAGCCAGGAGCAAGCCCTGAGCACTGCCAAGTGTGGCCCCAAACAAACAAAAACACCCCACAAAAATAACTAAAAGGGGGAAAATCTTACCCCTTGAACAGAAGCGATAATGCAGAGGGAAGGGCACCCTCCATCCGCCCTGCGGCCAACCCAGGCTCAACCCCGCCCCTACATAGGGTCCCGAGAGCCCCACGAGGAGTGATCCTTGAGCACAGCCAGGTGTGGCCCCCAAAACCAAAAAATGTCCTAGAATGTCAATTTAGCCAGGTCACAACATACAAAAGTTACCATTTTTCTATGCACTAGCAAAGAGTGCATGTTTCTGCCCTTATCATAGAGGCTGAACAGGGAAACTTCTCCTGAGGCACAAATCGAGGCCAACAGACAGAGACTGTGCAGAAGACGGCAAAATGCTGCAGGTAAGTCACCACGGAGCTAAACAAGCAGGGACATACCATGTTCATGGACTGCATGAGTGCCCGTGTTAAACGGCCCCAAACCGACACACGTGTGGCCTATCACAATCTCAGCAATCATCTTTCACACAGGCAAGTTAATTGTCAAGGTTGATGTAGCGTGGCCAAGAAACTAAAATAGCCACAACAATTTTGACCAAAAGAGATAAATAAAATGAAAGAATCCTGCTCTGTCGGTATCCAGGAGGAGAGGTTCCCAAGAGGTGAATCAAAACTAATCCTGGCTAGAGAGACAGTTAGGGGGCTAAAACACTGGCCCTGCACACAGACATGCCAGGTTTGAATCCCCAACCCCACGGAGGCCCCGTGCACCCTGCCAAGAGTCACCCCTGAGCCTGGCTGGGTGTGAGATGCCTCAGCTCTCCCAGAAAAAAGAAACACAATCAAAACGGCTTACGGTGATGGGCAGGACACCAGTTCCATATCTGTCTTTCTGGGATGGCTGGCAAAACGTAGCCCACTTCCAAGCCTGCCAAGAAAACAAATCTCTTAACTGTGCAATGGCGGCGGCATCTTTTGCTCATCTGCATCGTTACATTCCGCCGGCCATTAGCATGTACTGGAACATTCTGTGACAACGAAAAGCCCCAGGATCGCTAAGGGACCAGCTCTCCCTCTGGAGAAGTACCACACCCTGTAGCGCTGCCCATGGCTCTGTGCCCAACAATGTCTGGCAGTGCTGGACTGCTGCAGGCTGGCAGCATGCATGGCACACACTGGCTGTGCGATCTCTCGGCCCGGGGATGGTCTCTCGACATATGGAGCTGGTGCCTGAGAGCAGAGCTCTGCTGGGTAAACCCAGCTGCGGGGTTCGCGCCTGCCAAGGTGAGGCCGGGTGTGAGCAAGGGCCGCCACGTCCTCCACACAGCGAGTCCACTGTATCTGCTGGACTCCTACCCCCTTAGGGGCCTCCGGGGCTGGGAACAGGTCTGTGGAGGCCAGGAGTGACCCCACAAAGTCCCTTAGTTACATGGGAAGGTAGCTCCCATCACTTCTGCTCCTAGCAGGGACACGCCAGGTCCTGGAGGGAAGAGCCCAGTCCAGGGTGGTGGGGAGCAGTGGGGACCCCACATCACAGCCTATTGTCCGCGGTGGGAGCGAAACGGCACATGCGTCAGATCTTTATCCTTGGCCCTGAAAACGGCTGTTTTCATTTTCTACACAATGACCAGGAAATGAGTTTTGCTCTCAAGGGATGGACGCGGGTGCTCAGGTCAGAGGAAGCCTGAGCGGCCTCAAGATGCAGGGTCTCTCCCCGGACAAAGCCTTGGCCTGCGCGCCCACGGCAGGATCCGGGCACGAGAAAGCACTGGGGGTCCAAGGGGGCTGCGTACCCAGGCCTCAGGCAAACATGAACCTTTCAAAGGGACTTGATTCATTTGCACGTTGGTCAGTGGTTTCTGGGCCACACCTGGAAGTGCTCAGGAGCTGCTCCTAGCTCAGTGCTCACGGTGACTTCTGCTGGTGCTTGAGGGACTGTGTGGTGCTGGGGGACAGAACGCCGGCCTCCTGCATACAAAGCCTGTGCTCAGCCTTCCAGCAGCCCTTCAAGCTTGAGGGGGGAAAGTGTCATCATGGGACTGTTGACATGAGAACTTGCTCATTAACCCAGCCCTCAGCCACCTGGAACGCAGACCGGAGCAGTGGACAGGGCCGTCGGGGTTATTCCCGTCCAGTCTTGTTGCTGATTCAAACTCAGAAGTCAACGCTTCAGAAGCTTTAGAGCCAGAGCAATAGTACAGTGGGGAGGATGTTTGCCTTGCATGAGGCCTTCCCTGGTTCGATCTCCGGCATCCCATAGGGTCCCCACAGCACTGCCATGAGTAATTCCTGAATGCAGAGCCAGGAGTGACCCCTGAGCATGGTCGGGTATGGCCTGCCCAAAACAAAAGTGTCTTCTTCAATCGAAATACGGGCGACATTTTTCTAATTAAGTCTTGGAATGTTTTTATTTTATTTTATTTATGGGCTTTTTGGGTCACACCCAGTGATGCTCAAGAGTTACTCCTGGCTCTGTGCTCAGGAATTTTTCTAGCAGTGCTCAGGGGACCGTATGGGATGCCAGGGATTGAACATGGGTCATCCGTGTAGAGCTGTGGCTAGGGCAAAAGCCCTACCCACCGTACTATTACTCCAGCCCCAGTTATGGAAAAATTAAGCGGAAGATTCAATTTCCAAACCTGAACAGAGCAGAAAGGAGACAGCTTATAGGAATGGTGTTTGTGCACATATTTTTTTTTTTTTTTTTGCTTTTTTGGGTCACACCCGGCGACGCTCAGGGGTTTCTCCTGGCTCTGCACTCAGGAATCACTCCTGGCGGTGCTCGGGGACCATATGGGATGCCAGGGATCGAACCCGGTCGACATGGGCCGGCCGTGTGTGCACACATTTTTTTAATGCTGATTTGAATTCCATTCAAAGTTTGGCAACAAAAATGTTTTCTTTTAATTAAACAAGCTCTATCCTTAAGGTTTTCTTTTTTTCAGGGCGGGGGTTGTGGGTGATCACTCCTGGTGGTGCTCAGGGCTTACTCCTGGCACTGAGCCCATAGATTTTTTCTGGCTGGGTTCCAGGGACCATATGGGTTGCCGGGAATCGACCTCAGGTCAGCTGCATTCAAGGCAAGCGCCTTACCTGCTGTACTAACTCTCTGGACCCCAAATGTTCCCTCCAGTATTTCGAATTCCTGAATGTTTTCCCTTCAGATTGAAAATAAGGGTGTGGGGGAGAGGGAGGAGCTTGAAGCCCCCTTAGTTTCCCTGGGAACTGGTGAAGCCAAATGCAGCTTGGCTTAGTTACCCATATGGGTCTAGGGAGGCTAATGAAAGCAAATTGGCCTTGCAAATTCACCATGACAAGGAATCTGAAAGGGGGCCAGTCAATGGGGTAGCACGTAGTTACATTCTTGAGTTCGATTCCCTGATGCCCTGGTAGCCCAATCCCCACCCAGCTATGCTGGGTACAGCCCTACTGCCCCACCCACCCCACCCCATGTGAACAAAATAGAGCTGGGAGTGATCCCCCACAAAAGAATGCTAGGATTGGGGGGCCAAAGAGATAGTATAGCGGGTACAGCATTTGCCTTGCACACGGCTGACCTAGGTTCCATCCCTGGCATCCCATGCGGTCCCCAAGCACTGCCAGGAGTGATTCCTGAGTGCAGAGCTAGGAGTAACCCCTTAGAATCACCAGATGTAACCCCAAAAAGGCAAAATTAAAAACAAAAGAATGCTAGGATCCAGGGTCTGGTAGTACAGCAGGCAGGGTGATGGCCTTGGATCCAGCTGACCCAGATTCAATCACCAGCATCCTGCAGGGCCACCCGAGCACCACCAGGAGGAACTCCTGAATGCAGAGCCAGGGAACCCCTGAGCATCGCTGGGTGTGGCCTCCCCAGCCCCTAGCACATTAGGCTCCAGAAATGGAAGCGCCGTATGCTGCGGAAGTGAGGCCGCGCCTCAGTCCAATCCCTGCACGCCCTCTGCCTGCGGAAAGAACGCCGGGTTTCAGTTGTTTAAACCTTGCAGCTAACGGCGCCTTGCAGGGGTGAGGCTGAGCACTCCATCCTGGTGCCACCCACCAGTGCTGAGCGTGGCTCCATGCCAGAGCATGTGACCACCAGCACACAACAGCACTGTCGGAAGGAACCGGAGCACAGAACCAGGAACAAGTTCTGAGCGTGGTGGGGGGTGGTCCAGCCCCATCGCCTTCAGAGAATCTAGCGTATAGCCCATAAGTTCCATTTGTTTAGCCCAGACCTTGTGCCTCCAGCTCTTGTCCACCCAAAACAAAGACAATCCAGGTGATGTCCTTCCAGGCAGCAGAGGGGAAACGCCAGAGCTGAGGGCCATGAGACAGGTAAGCTCAGACGCCTGAGGTGCAGGGTCTACCTGGGCCCTGCCTCTAGCCCTGGCTCTGACCACACGTGTGACCGCAAGCCTGGGGAAACCAGCCCAAGTTAGCTGGTGCTGTATCTACAAATACAGGGCCGGAATGTATTTTAATGTATTCAGAGAAGCAGGAACCTTCCGGAGCAAGATGGTGGATAAGCGTCGATGTGCCAGGACTTCTCCAACTGTACGCGGTTTCTGTCCCCCGATTCCTACTCAGCGCCATGGATTCCTTCTGTTCCCAAACCAGTGATGGGCCGGAGCTAAGCGGATATACAAGCCGGGAAACGGACTTGTGTTTGTGGTGGCGGGGGTCACTATATAACCTGGGAGTGTGCTGTTGATGAGAAACGAACACGGGTTCGATCCCTGGCACTCCATATGGTCCGCCGAGCCCTGCCTGGAGTGATCCCTGAGTGCAGAGTTGGGAGGAAGAGCCGAGCATTGCCAGAAACAAACAAACAAACAGAAAAGTTGCCCCAGGTTTGAAAGAGCAGGAGCAGGGCTGGGGGACAGGCCGAGGCTGGGGCACACAGTCTGCACACAGAAGCTGGGGTCCACCCCGGCACTCAATCTGCTCCTCCAGCTCGGCCGGGAGTTCGGGCACTCGGGAATGGCCCCTGAACACCCTGCCCCCTAGGAGAGCAATCGCGTCGCCCCTGGCTAAGCCATCACTGTCCTGTGGAGTAAACAAAGTGCCCGGCTCTCCTCCCCTCTGTTTCACTGGGTTGAAGAGCAGCAAAGCCATCAGAGCTCCGGCAGCTGTTTCGTGACAGGCACCACCCCCCTCCCCCCCAGAAGGAGCACAGTGTCAGTCCGCCAAGGAATTGCCAATCCTAACACGTGTCTTGGAATTGCCGGCTGCTGTCATCACCTGCCACAGCTCCCGGGCTGGCAGGGAGGCGTGAGACAGGCAGGGCCGGCACCCGGTCGCACACGGCTGCTTCCCGCCTGCAGCTCAGCCGGGACAGGCAGGAGCCAGGCACAGATGTGACCAGGAGCACGCGGCTGCAAAAAGGCTCATCCTGGCACGGCACCCACCCTAGAGGGGCTGGGGTGAGGGGCATGTGCCAGCTTAAGGCATGTCATCTCTTTGTACCCAATGTGGGCCTGGGCGCCTTTTCCTCTCTTGGAAGAAGCTGTAGTAGGAGCTGGAGCGATAGTCCAGTGGGTAGGGCGTTTGTCTTGCACACGGCTAACCCGAGTTCCATCCCCAGCATCCCGAAGTGATCCCCTGAGTATCGCCAGGAGCAATTCCTGAGTGCAGAGCAGGAGTAACCCCTGAGCACCACTGGGCAACTCCTGGCGGTGCCGGTAACTGGGGATCCCTGAGTTCAGAGCCAGGAGAAAGCCCTGAGCACAGCTGGATGTGGGCCCCAATTAACGAAATTCTTCAAAAAGGGACAGTCAGGTGGTCAGTCCACAGACCAGCTGTGTGGGCGGCCAGGGCACGTGGCTGTTCTTCCTAAGCCCGACACAATGCCTCCACCTCCCCCCGCTTGACTGTTCCCAGGAACCCTGAGGGCAGAGGGGCAGATTATGTGGAGAGAGCCCAGCACCAGGGCAGCCTCGGAGGTGAGTAACAGAAAGGGGGACCAACAGCACCCCAACCTCTCCAGGGGAGGGACTGGGCAAGGGCTCTCTCCAGAGGCGCCTCTCGGACACTGAGCTGCAGGGAGCAAGACCTCGCCAAGGTGGAGTTCCGGTCAGCAGTGTCCATCCCAGGGGCTGGCCGGGCAGAGCAAGCAGCCTCCGTTCAGAGGGCGAGAGCAGCTTTCCCGAGGTCAGCCGTGAGAGGGGCTAAAAGGGGCCACTTGTGGGACACCATGTGCTCTAGAAACATGGGGCAGTTGTGGGGGGGCCACACTGAGCGTCCGCGTGTGCCTGTGGGGCCATGGGGCTCACTAGGACTGAACACACGTGTGTGCCCGCGGCCACAGCCCTTCCTGGCAAGCACTACATCCGTCCTGGGCATTGGGGGACACCAGGCTCCCTAAAGTGCTCATGTCGCTGCTGAGGCCAAAGCAAGGGAGGTGACTGGGCCCCAGCAAGTCGCTCTCAATGTGACCCTCCATCCCCTGCATCCCTCATGCCCAGGGCCCTGGAGGGATGGCAAGGGTGTGCCCACCCCAGCACAAGGACAGCCAAAGCACTTCCCACAGCCAAAAGTCACATCACTGAGACTGGAGAAATTAGACAGTAGGTAAGGCGCTTGCCTTTACGGCTGACCCTGTTTCACATCCCAGACGGTTCCCTGAACCCCACTAGGAATAAGTCCTGAGCACCACTGGTGTGGCCCAAACCCCCAGACAAAGAAGTCCCATGGCCCCCAGCCCAGATTCCCCGGCCCAGCTGTGCCCTCCACGCTCGCCACCTGTCTCCAGGCCAGGAAGAATCTCGGCAGCTGCTGCAGGAACAGATACCCCCAGCTCCGAGGGGGGCTTCCTAGGAAGGTGCCAAGGGGTGGTGGGGGCCGACACTGCCAGAAAAGGGGGGGCAGGGACTGGTTGGGGGAGACGCACATTCTTGGTGGGGAGGAGTCCCCCGCAGGAAGAGGTGGGTGGAATCCCCCAAGCCCTACACCTATCGCCAACCAGGCGCCCTCACAAGGCCCAGATCTGGAATGCAGGTGGGGTGGGGACAGAAAGGGCTCTTTTCTCTCTCGTGTCTTTTTCCCTTTGTGTGTGTGTGTGTGTGTGTGTGTTGTGTGTGTGTGTGTTTGAGGCCACATGTGGCGATGCTCAGCGGTTACTCCTGGCTCTGCACTCAGGAATCACTCCTGGCAGTGCCTGGGGGACTGTATGGGCTGCCAGAGATTGAACCCAGGTCAATAACCTGCAAAGCAAATGCCCGACCCTCCGTACTACCCTCCGGCCCACCTCTTTCTCTTCCCAGCTGACACTGGTAACCACGGAGGACAGCCATGTGCAGTGTCTGCTGAGGGGACCCAGCAGGGCAGAGCCCTGGACCAACAGCCCAGGGGCTGCTGCACTCAGTGTGACCAGCCAAGGAGAAAATCCCGGTCAGAGACAGAGACAGAACCACCAAGAAGGGAACAAGTCGGGAAAGTGGTTCTCGCCCTGTGTGGTGGGAGGGGCCAGGTGGGAGGAGCTTCTAGAAGGTGGGAGGAGCCTGGGGAGGAGCTCTAGGTGGGAGAAGCTTCTAGAAGGCACCAGTTCTTCCATCCGGACCTGGGGAGGCCACCTGGCTGGGAGCCTGCACACCTCTTTGCAGACTGTGCGTGCGTCATAAAACACTTGGAAACACACACCGACTTAGACCCCAGGCCAGGAGACAGAAATGGTGTCAGGAATTACTGACGGAGACAGACAAGAACACAAGAAGCTCGTGGCTGCGGTTCCCCAACTTCTCTAACTTCCTATAGACATAACATCGTGGGGCCGAGAGCGATAGTCCAGCGGGTAGGGCGTTCGCCTTGCACGGGCTGGCCCGGTTCAATCCCCGGCATCCTGAGCACCGCCAGGAGTAATTCCCTGAGTGCAGAGCCAGGAGTAACCCCTGAGCATTGCCGGTGTGACCCCCAAAAAAAAAATAAGCAAAAAAAAAAAAACATAACATCGCTCTATTAGGGAAAATAAGCGTGCTGCGAGGCCACCGGGACACTTCTATATTGAGCCGAACAAGAAAAAGAGAACGAGGCGAAACCTTTCCCTCTTCCTTTCAGGAGCCTGATGAGGGCAGCTTTCATTAGGGCTCAGGACGGATTTGGCAAGGGTGCCCTGCACCCCGCTCTGCCCCCTCTCCTCTGCCAGGGATTCCTCCGGAGGAATCAGATGCTCCATCTGGCACCGGGAATGGGGCACCAGCGTCCACTCCCAAGTGCAGCTGCTTAGCTGCCATGGACTTCGTGGGATCCATGATGGACCAACCTCGCTAAGCCTCTGCCTGGGCGTGGACACACCCACCACCTGGAGCCAGGACAGCAAAGCTCGTCTCGGCCTGGGAAGCAACGACGCCTGGAACCTAACGTTAGGGCGATGGGGACAGGGGCCCCGGAAGCTCACACACACACACACCAGCCTAGACCGCAGCCAGGCTATAAGACGTAGGAAGCAGAGGTGGGAGCATGGCACCCGTCTCCAGGAGGATCAAAGGACAGACTCAGGGATAGGGGTGAGGACCGAGTCCCCCCTGGACGGGAGATGCCACCTGCAGGATCATATCTGGGCCTCAGAGACTGTCTTGGCCAGCAGCGGGTCGCAGGGAAGACGGGCATGAAGAGGAAGAAGGGAGTGATGGGGTGCGGCAAATTCACTGCTCAGGAGGCGGGCAGGGCACCGGGCCGTCCCAAGTAGGTGCTGAGAGTTTTCCCGCCAGGCCCACAACGAGGCCACGCCCACCAGAGACCACGCCCCTGAAGAGCCACGCCCCTAAGAAGGAGGCCACGCCCCAGTGAGGAGCTACCCACACCTGGGCTGGGGCCCTGAGGCTGCAAAGCCCTGGCCTTCTCTTCCCGGGGCCAGGCACGCAGTGGGGCTCACTGAGGACTGGTGGAGGCCGTGGCGACTGGAAAGCGCGCTGCGGACGTCAGCCCATGGCATGGGCACCGGGCGTGGGGAGGAAAGGCACTCCCTTGGGGCAGTGGGATGGCTGGTGCTGGAAGCCCAGCAGCTGTGGTCCAGCCCAAGAGGAAGCAGCAGCAAGGTAAGTGGGCGCCCTGGGAATGGCCCACGCGCTCCTGCGTCCGGAAAGGACCCAGCGTGCGCAGGAAGCTCGGAGCACACCTGGGATCTAGACCCCCCCCACACACGCGCCACTCGGAGGCGCCACTGCAGGCCTCGATCTGTGGACTCAGGTGCCCGTGAGCACGGAGGCGCTGCCACCAACAGCCGGGACCTGGGAACAATGTGGTGCCGGGGCCACCAGACAGGGTGAGCACACAGCAAACTCCACGCGGCTGGAAGAGCAGAAACGGCTCCTTTTCCGCGACCTGGAGGGACCTGGGGAGGGATCACGTTGGGTGGCGTCGGTCAGAGAACGACGAAATGCCAAACTCACAAAAGGGAATGGACAGGGTCAGTGGACGCAGACCCTTGGACCCCAACGCGCCAGGCTCCCAAGGTGCGGCGGGGGCACGGCTGCAAGGTGGAGGGGTGGGCGGAGGGGGCTCGGCTGGAGGGTGTGGTGCAGAGCACTGTACCCCTAAGACACACCGACGTTTGCATTGCTGTAAGCCAATGTTAAACTAGCTTAAAAAGTACATTTTTCACTGAAGGCCAAAGAGATAGTACAAAGGTTGGCACTTCACTGCGTACAGCTGAACCTGGCTCAGTCCAGGATATGATACATGGAGCCTCGGGTATCCCTAAACACCCTAAACCCAGGTATGGCCTGACCCCACTCCTCCAATTAAAAAAAAACTAATCCAGGCACAGGCAAAGGCTTCTGAAAAAGACCTGGGGAAGGAGTTGGGGGTCAGGCACCCTCAGAGCAAGACCCTGGCTCTCAAACAAAACGAAATAAATAAAGGACCATTTTCCCCGAGGAAATAAACAGGCCACGGCACGAGGGTGTATTGAGTGGGTATTCTGTCCCACTGTTCTCTGTCATAGCGAGTATTTTGAGAACAAGCTTCAAGTCTGTCAACACGAGCACTGTGGAGACGGGCCCTTCCAGACGGGCAGCAGCTTTGGAGAGGATCATGCGGGCTTCTAAGTCCCGAGGGGGTTCCCTCAGATACAGCGCACAGGGAGAGGGCTCGGGCAGGCAGTTACGTACTAGCATGTGTACAGGTACGTGAGACTTCACACATATGTGCAAGAGCACACATGGGAAATCTCATGTCTAGTCATCCTTTATGTATATTCGTAGTTTTTTGGGGGCTCCTTCAGTGATACTCAGGGTCACTCCCAGCTCTATGCTCAGGACTCACTTCTGGCAGTGCTCCATGAGATCGGGATCAAGCCCGGTTGATCACATGCATGCAAATCCCGCTGTCCTATCATCCGGTCCTCCATTCACATGCCTGACATCTCACTTAGAGACATAAGCTTTTTTGGGGGGGCTTCTCAAGGGGTACTCAGGGGGCCCTGGGGCCCTGCCTGTGAGCACAGCCGGGTATGACCCCAAAACAAAAACCAAAGACTAGACAGATCCATTGATGGCCTGATTAGAGTCTAGAAACAGGCCCTGAATACATGGCCATTGATTTTTACAGCATTCCCAACACAATTCACCAGGGAAGGGTGGTCGTTCATCTACTGATGACAAGAAAATGGATTTTCACACGGTAATATTAACTCAAAATAGACAAAAGGCCTCATCATAAACGTTAGACTATACGCTTTTAGAAGAAGAAAATGTTACCAAAGAAACGCTTGTCTGGAGAGAGGGCACGCCTCCAGAGCTTGCCTGCGCAGTCACCCTCAGCCCGTACAGCATCAATAAATGCGCGAGGCGAGAGGCTGCTACAAGAGTATCCCGCCCGCATGGCAGCGCCTGGCAAGCTACCCGTGTCGAGTGATATGCCAAAAAGCAGTAACGATTATAGACCTCATTCCCGTGACCTAAAGGAATGGTTTGAGGCTCTCTGGAGTGAGCGGATGCCCTCGGGCTACACTAGCATGTGGCAGGACAAATGGAGATGTTACTTGTGCCTGATCGAGCAAATCAATGAACAACGGGAAGACAAGTGATACAAGTGATATATGTAAATGTATACACACACGCACATGCTCATGCGCACACACACACACACACACACACACACACACACATACTGCCAGGGAGTGATTCCTGAGCATAGAGCCAGGAGTAACCCCTGAGTATCACCGGATGTGGTCTCCCCAAAAAATACTGAATATAGATAAGTGATGACTAGACATGAGTTTTCCTCCTATGTGTACCCTTGCACGTATATATTAAGTCCCATGTATCTACACATACATACACACATATCCCAAATATGAAGATGGCACTTAATGAGATTGAACAACATAACAAGAAAAAAAGAGTGCAAAATTCTGAGATCCTCTGTAAGGCGCTACAGGCGGCAAATAAATTCATGAAGACACCCCCACTAGCATAAAGCACCGGGGAGGCGCCAATCAAAACTACAATAATCGCCACTTCACACCCACTGGATGGTTCAGAGGAAAGAGACAGATCATAAACAAGTGCTGGCAAGGACGAGGTAAGACAGGAAACTCACAGCACACGCGCTAGCAGAAACAAAATACGCAGCTGCTGAGGCAACGTGGAACAGTTGCTCAAAAAAAGTCCCCGAGTTAGCATATGACCCAGAAATTCCACCCTTCAGTCAAAGAAAGGAAAACATGTTCATGCAAAAAGAAAAAAGGTCACGTGTGAGCGTTCATTCCATTCATTGCAGCAAGATCTACAAGCCGCCCCAAAGAGAATCAAGTCAAACGTCCAACCATTGTGGAGTGGATTAAAAGAAATGGGCAGCTGGAGGCGATAGTACAGCGGGGGAGGGCGCTTGCCTTGCACATGGCTGACCAGGGTTCGATCCCTGGTTCAATCCCCATATGGTCACCTGAGCACCGCCAAGGAGTAATTCCTGAGTGAGAGCAAGCGTCAGCCCTAAGCACCTCTGGCTATGGCCTTAAAACAAAACAAAACAACAACAACAGAAACTAACGACACGGCAACAGACCCTGCACTGGAGACACAGAAGGGCCAGGCACGACCCCTGAGCACAGAGCCAGGAGTAAGCCCTAAACACCGGCCTCAGCCGACGTAGAGAGTCATGCGAAGGAATACTACTCAGGAATAAAAAGGACCAGGCGTGCCTACACGAGAAGCCCTGAAGACAGGCCAGGGGAAAGGAGAAACCATCGAGGACTCCTCATAGAAGCGGCCCAAAGAGGCGGTTCCTGAGCCCCACGAAACCTGGCGGCCAGGCTGGGCAGGCCCGAGTTCTCTCCGCACCCCATCTTTCTTCGGCACAAGCTTTTTCAGTCTCGCCCAGCAGTTCATCCCTTGTGTGTGGGCTGAAGACCTGTGACCTCGAGCGTATTTCAGAGAATTGGACCCTATCCACTAACGTCAGCAGCACCTGCCCAAATGTGACAACTGGGGGAAAGTCTCCCGGAAAAAGTCTCAAGGGTCCTCTGAGAGGCAAAGTTGCCCGGATAAAGAAATCCTGACATACCTGGGAGCAGGTCACAGGTGGCAGGTGAGCAGGAGGTCACAGTCATTGTTATTCTTATTGACACAGGGGCAGTATATATGCAACAAACACTGGTGACCCCAGAACCTGAGATTTACACCAGTCCTCTTCTGCAGCATCACACTGCCGCATCCCAGCCTTGGTTCCGTCCAGATGCATCCCAGCCTTGGTTCCGTCCAGATGCATCACAGCCTTGGTTCTGTCCATGAATCCCAGCCTTGGTTCCGTCCAGATGCATCACAGTCTTGGTTCCGTCCAGATGCATCCCAGCCTCGGTTCCATCCAGATGCATCCCAGCCTTGGTTCCATCCGTGCATCCCAGTCTTGGTTCCGTCCGTGCATCACAGCCTTGGTTCCATCACAGCTTTGGTTCCGCCCAGGTGTGCAAGGTTCTGTGTCATCCTGGTGCAGCACCACCTTGGTTCCGCCCATGTGAGTGACAGACTTGGTTCCGCCAGTGCATAACCCGTCTACACCGCAAAGCGCTGCTATCCCTAGTGCATCCTGCGCAGCGCAAGGCACACATGCTGCCCTGCACGCTCCCTCCTGATCAGTGGCATGTGCGTATACACAGAGTATCCCTTCGGCTTTGCTGTGCGGCGCCTCCAGTGCGTCTTTAGGAGTGGAAAGGGGAGGCTGAGTTAGGGCTCTGATAGAGGGGAAGGACGAGCTGTAGCTGTAAGGGACTGGGGCAGTCTGGGCATAAACACAGCAGAGCAGTCAGCAAAGGTCAGCGCAGAGGGCCGCGTGCCCCCCTCCCTCGGTGGTGACAGACAGGGAACCAGCTCCCCGTGCCCTTAAAACGTGCATCCTGCTTACCAGAGCATCATGGACCTGACTGAACTGAGCACCTGCCAGCACCCAACAGGCCTAGCGGCGTCCATTCCTGTTACTTAGAGCCTTGAGCACGCCTGGCTGGCTCCGCGCCCTTTATCTCCTTAGCCTTCCTCCCGAGCAAGGCGCTAACACTCCTATTTATCTGTGTTGTTTTGTTTCTGGCCCACATTTGGCAGTGCTCAGGAGCTACTCCAGGCTCAGTGCTTGGGGGGTGCTCCCAGCAATGCTTTAGTGACAATGTGGTGCCAAGGTTCAAACCCAGGCCTCCCTCCTGCATGCAAAGTCTGTGCTCCAACCTGTGGAACTATCTCTCCCGCCCGACACCCCTTTATCTTTTTTTTTGCTTTTTGCTTTTTGGGTCACACCCGACAATGCTCAGGGGTTTCTCCTGGCTCTGCACTCAGGAATCATTCCTGGCGGTGCTCAGGGGACCATATGGGATGCTGGGGATCAAACCCTGGCCGGCACAGGCCAGCCACGTGCAAGGGAAACGCCCTACCCACTGGACTATCGCTCCGGCCCCATTTAAATCTCAAGGAAATGGGAATGCTCCAGGTCTCACATGCTGGGGAAATTTTTATTCCAACCCTTCTCTCTCCCATGTGAGGCCCCTTTCTGATGTCATCCCGCTCAGGGAGGCACCAGGGCAGAGGCCAATGGCACCTCAAGTAACAGCAGCTGGAGTGAAGACAGTCACGGGTGGGTCTGGAACTGTCCCCTGCTCCTCGCTCGCTCCAGGCTGCTCAGGACCACCTGCTGTCTCTTTGCTTTCTGTTACCAGGTGGGCTGTCACTAAGTCTCGGGGGTCCCTCAGCACTGCCTCTCTGCCCCTCTCCCACATGGCCAACAGACGCTGCTTTCTGCTCATAAAATATGACGCACTTGGTGTCAGGGCAATAGCCCAGCAGGTAGGTTTGATCCCAGGCACCCCATAAGGTCCCCCAAGGCCCCCAAAGAGTGACCCCTGAGTGCAGAGCTGGAGCAAACCCTAGGTGTGGCACGAACAAAGATGACACTTGAGTTTCACTGTGTGCACCCATACGCTCTCTGTGCCTGGAGGAGCTGGGGGGACCAGGTGATGCCGGGGACTGAACCCCGGCCTCCCACGTGCGAAGCCTGACACCAGCCCTTTGTGCCAGCTCTCTGGCTTGGGACAACACACTGTAAACCGAATGGACCGATGAAAGTGAGCTTTCCTTGGAGTTCTTCACTTCCAAATTAGTATTACAGGGCCTGTTACTCAGGACCACTAACCACCGGCAGAGCAATTCCTACTCTCACACAGGTTCTCCGAAGTTGGAGCCTTACACCAAGGAACTGGCGTTTACTTATATTTTCCTTTCGGTGAATGCCACCAGGTATTAAGGGTTGAAATGCCTCCTCCCCAGACCGGCACCACCGAAACACTGGGTTGTTTTTTGTTTGTTTAATTAATGTGGTAGGTCATACCTAGCGGTGCTGCTCTTTGGGTCCACGGCGTGAAGGGCTGGCACAGCCTTTGCAGGTGAGGCCTGGTTGGTCAACGGACCAGCACTGCGTGTGCCGCCTACCCCGTCTCGGGCCTCCCTTCAAAACCCCCAACGTGCCCCCAAAAAAGGATTCTGAACACAACTGCTCTTTGGCCAACGCAAGAGTCGACAGACTAAACCTCGTCTGCCTTGGCCAGGCAGTCGGACGCCTCTGGAGTGATCTTTGACCCAAAGTCTGAGTCAATCTGATTCCCATCTTTTCTAAGGAAACAGGTGGGAGGAAACTGCTGTGCAGGATGAGAACTGAAGCCACTTGTGAGCTCAAAAATGTTCATGTCAGCCAGCCAGCCAGCGGCCCGTGGACATACCCCAGACTGGCCTAGCCTTGAGCTTCAAACTGATGGTTTACTGTGGGGCGACACCAGCCTGGGTTCTATTTCTGGCAGAAGGGTAAGTCTGAAATCAATTTCTGAACCAGCCACCACAGTCTATCAGCCTTTAAGGAACCCTGAAAGCAGTTTCAGGGCAGTGCTGAGTAGCCCAAAGGGTCTTTAAAAGAAAAACATTTTTTTTTTGTAATTTCACCATTCATCTTTCTACTTGGCACCATCGTCAGAAACAGAACATATGTGTAGCTTTGGTCCGGCAACTCCACTCCTAAGAAGCGGCGCAACAGAAACACACATATGTTCACCAAAACACATGCAGTAGAATGTTCTCAACAGCCCTGGTCATGAGAGACCCAACTGGAGTCTACCAGATGCTTGTCAACACCAGGACGGATGAAACCCCAGAAGGCGATACGACTCGGCGAGTAAAAGCCCCCAGGGGAGGATGTGGCCAACAGGGAGACTTCCCACGGAGGTTCCATCTCTTAAAAGCTCAGAACACTAAAAGGGGGCGGAGCCATAGTACAGCGGGCAGGCGTTTGCCTTGCACATGGCCAAGCCGGATTTGAGCCCCAAGACCCTAGAATATCCCCTGAGTATTACCAGGATTCCTGAGTGCAGAGCCAGGAGTAAGCCCTGAGCACTGCTGGATGTGAGAGGGAAAAAATAAGGCTCAAAGACAGGCCATGCTGATCTCTGCTGTAAGAATCACAGCAGTGACTGGGGACACCGAAGGAGCAGCAGTGACTGGTGTGGGGACCCCGAGGGGGCCCTGGGGAGGGCCTGGGAGGTCACTTGATCTAAAGCTGATTACATGAATATTGTGAGTTGTGAAAATTCAAGAAGCTCTATAATTTATTGGGGGGTGATCACACATGATGGTGGTCAGGGGTCTATGTCCAGCTCTGTGCCTGAGTGTTATTCTTGACAGTGCCTGAGGGTGAGGGTGCCGTGAGGTGCCCGAGACTGATCTTAGCCTCCCCCATGCGAAGCCTGTACTCAGCCTACTCGGACCTCTCCTTACGATGTTAGACTTCATTTAAAAAGGGTTTTGGTCGGAGTGATAGCCCAGCGGGTAGGCCGTTTGCCTTGCCCGCGGCCTGCCTGTGCCGGCCTGGGTTCGATCCCCCGGCATCCCATATGGTCCCCGAGCACCGCCAGGAGTGATTCCTGAGTGCAGAGCCAGGAGTAACCCCTGAGCATTGCCGGGTGTGACCCAAAAAAAGAAAAAAAAAGGGGGTTGCTTTATTGAAGGAGGAGGTGCTGGACCACACCCCGTGGTGTTTGGGGCTTACTCCCGGTGGGGTTCAGGACCATATGTGGTGCTGGGATCAGACCAGGGTTGGCCACGTGCAAGGCGAACACCTAACCCCTGCACTCTCCAACCCTGGAAAGTTCTTAAAAATAATTTTTTTGTTTTTTTGCTTTTTGGGTCATACCGGCGTGCTCAGGGGTTACCCTGGCCTGCATCCAGGTTCTCCTGCGGTGCTCGGGAGACCTATGGGATGCGGGATCAACCAGGCCGGCACAAGCCGCCGCGCCTACCCGCTGGGCTATTCCTCCGCCCAAAAATAAATGTTTTTTAAAATTCTTCACCACTGAAGAAATCCCCACTGCATACCTGGGCACTGCCCATACGCTGCGGCATGTGCCAAACTCAGTAATCCAAGTCATTCCATTAAAGTCAAGTTTCCCACACACCAAAAACAGATGCAAAAAAACAGGAAATGAGAAAATGGGGGGCTATGTTTGAATTTGATAAGAACATGAGCAGATCAACAAGCCACAGACAACCTCGCAGAAGTGGTAAAAATGAGTAAGGAGTCAAGGTCACCAGCAGTGATGCCGAGGGCCAAAGGGGACAGGAGAGGTGACCGCAGGGAGCAGACAGACCCATGAGAAACCAGAGTGAGCCACAAAGGCACCGCCCGGACCAGGGTGTGGCCCTGAGGTGGTGGCGGGGTCACATCCACCAGGGTGCAGGCAGGGACGGGCCCAAACCACAGGAGGGAGTGAAAAGACAGTGTGGGCGGGTGGGCCACACAAGGCATCCTTCAGAAATGACTTTTTCTTTCTTTCTTTTATTAATTCTATTTGCAGACTACACCCAGCTATGCTCAGGAGATCATTTGTGGTGCCCAGGATGGAATCAAGGCTGACTGCATGCAAGGCGAGAGCCTTAAGCCCTGCACTATGCCTCTGGCCCCAGAAATAATTATTCCATCAAGAGAATCTAGTCATTCCTAAAACCTCAACCTCACCTGGATCACATAATTTTAACAGGGGGTGCAGGGCAGGAGTTTCGGTGGCTGGAAAACCCTGCACAAACCCCTCCATCTAGCCCTCCACCCTCCTGTCTCTGCTCTCCACCGAACACTTCGGGACAGGGTTTTGTGCTCTATGGATGAAAAAGAATGTGGTACAATCAGCATTATTTGAAACAAGCACCAATTTTATAGCAGAATGTCTCCTTTCTAAATTCACTCACTGTACAACTGACACAGCAAGAAAGACCCTTGGTAGTTATTCGCCCAGACTGCGGTGCTGAAGGTATCTGGGGATATAGGTAACATCTACAAGAGAATGGCCTCAAGTACACGAAAGTCTCCTCAATAGTGTCCACGGGTCCCAGCCACTAGCACAGAAGCCTTCGGAGGAAGCAGGTTTCCCCAGAAAGGAAAGTTTTGCTTTATGATCCCAACATCAGCTCCTGCCAAGGATTTCACAGCAGACATGGCCGCCCCAGAATCAGAGGACAATCTCTTCTCTATGGTTTTGGGGCCACACCGGCGGTGCTCCATGCCGTGGCTGGGGGGCCCAATGTGGTGCCAACTGGGGTTTGGTCACATGCAAGGCAAGTGCCCAACCTGCAATCTTATCTCTTGGGCCCGAATATCTTAATCATTCGGCTTCTCTGGAGCCCAATTTACACAAACTGAGCGACTTTCCTTCCACCGGGCACACTTGTTCAGGGCAATCCCTACACCTCTGTGTTCCTTAGTTACACGGGTGATCCCAGGACTCGCTCTGTGGAACAGAAGCAGCTGGGCTCAGGCTCGGTTAGTGTTTTCCGAGTCAGGGGCTGAGGTGAGCTGTGTGGGAGGAACGGACGGTTCTCACCTACGGCCTGGGCTCCCTCCTCAGCACCAACCTAAACAACTAAAGGAATTCAAGAGCTGTTAAATAAGTAGTTTTGTGGTGCCAGCTGTACTGCTCAGCTGGAAAACTGGAGGTATTTTTATTCCTAATAATTTGCCATCCATCAAACACGATCACTCTTCCACACTAAGGGAATGGTTTGGAACCACAGCAGCTCACAGTCACAGGAGCTGGAGCTGTGGGGAGCCGCACACACGGCCCGGCCACGCCTCCCACGGCCCGCCTCGCTGCACACACGTATTTGCACCCAGTGGGACAATTCAGACGGGCCAAGGGCAGAGCACACTTGGAGAACATTCTTAACGTTGCAAGGCCTCAGCTGCTGCACAGCTGTGTTTCAGGGGGTTGCGGCTGTTCTTCCCACTCTGTGAGACGGAGCTTCCAGAGGGTTAGGGTTAGGGAGCTCTCACGCTCAGCACGCACAGGCCCCAGGTCTCTCTGCTCACAGACACACAACTAAGAGTGAGCCCAAGGGGCCGGAATGGTAATACAGCGGGTGGGGTGTTTGCCTTGCATGCAGCTGACCTAGGTTCGATCCCCAGCATCCCATGTGGTTCCCTGAGCACTGCTAGGAGTAATTCCTGAATGCAGAGTCAGGAGTAACCCCTGAGCATGGCAGGGTGTGACCCAAAATGCTAAATAAATAAATAAGAATCTCCTCCATCAATGTACATAATTTGTGTTTGCTTTTGGACATGCATATCCAAGTTTATTAATGATTCATACTTTAATAGTTGAAGCTTGCCTTCCTATCAAAAAATTCAAGGCAAGTGACAGTGAAATTATTTCTCTTGTGTTCACCGGCGGTACAGCCCAATCAAAACACCTTATAATTCTCACTGGGGCCCCAGGACTCCTTTCCCGAGGACTCTCTGGGAGCCAGACTCCTGCAAGCTAGCCTCTGGAACACTCTTAGAGCTCAGCAAACTAAAATGCACAAGCAGGATCTGATTTGATCAGAACTGGGTTAATTGTAAGACCAAAGACAAACTGAATCTTCATTTTTCACATCAAGATTGACTTCCCCAGGGCTGGAGCCACAGTACAATGGGTAAAGGGATTTGCCTTGCACACAGCTCACCCAGGCTCAATCCCTGGCACCTCATATGGTCGTGGAGTGTACCAGGAGTGATCCTGAGCACAGAGCCAGGAGGACGCCCAGCGCAACACCAGGTGTGGCCCCCAAAACAACTGAAGAAAATGACTTCTCTGCCTCAATACTGAACTAAGGCTTCTGGACATAGCTCAGTGGAACAGCACAGCACACATGTTACATGTATGTTCCTGGCATGACCATTTCATAAAAAATATCTGAATCCTGGGGCGGAACGATAGCCCGGCGGGTAGGGTGTTTGCCTTGCACGCGGCCGGCCTGTGCCGGCCCGGGTTCGATCCCGGCATCCCATATGGTCCCCCGAGCACCGCCAGGAGTAATTCCTGAGTGCAGAGCCAGGAGTAACCCCTGAGCATGCCGGGTGTGACCCAAAAAAGCCAAAAAAAAAAAAATATCTGAATCCTAATGTAGCCCAGTCATTTCTTCAAAGTTCAGATGGCCTTTGGCCTCTAGTGCCCTAGTCCAGCATCAACCTCATTACTGGGCCAGTTCTCAGATGTCCACAGCAGGAGGACAGAGTGTGGGAACCACAGAGGGAGGCTCCTCCAAACCCCCCTGATCTAACGGTGCCAATGGGAGAAGCCTTCATGATGGGCATCAGATCTCTGGGGTTAGAGACAGTCCAGTGGGCAGGGCCCTTGACTTGCACTAGCCAATCCGGTTCAATTCCTGCCACCCCATATGCCCCACCCCCCCCCCCCAGAGGTGACCCCTGATCAGAGTCATGGGGAAGCCCTGAGCACTGCTGGGTACGACCGTCGAACACAAGTCAGCTCTTGATGAAGGCCCCAAGGTCAGGGAGATGGAGCTTGGCACACCCAGAGTCTGGGCATATAAAGTTCTTCTCTGGGCCTCCCTGGCCCCCTTCTTGGACTCCGTCTCCAGGGCACTGGCATGGTCTGGATTATTGAGCCTTCCTCAGAAACAGGCTCCACCCCGGGAAAAAGGGTGACACCCTTAAACAGGTGCACGAATCCTCCTAGAAAGAATAAATGGAGAGGGCCAGAGCAATAGCCCAGCTGGTAGGGCGTTTACCTTACACGCGGCCGGCCCGGCCGGGTTCGATCCCGGCAATCCATATGGTCCCCGAGCACCACCAGGAGTGATTCCTGAGTGCAGAGCCAGGAGTAACCCCTGAGCATTGCCGGGTGTGACCCAAAAAAGCATAAAAAAAAAAAGAATGGAGAGGCCAGGAGGCTGGAGCAAGAGCACAGCGGGAGGGCGTTTGCCTTGTACGCAGCCAGCCTGAGCTCTATTCCTTGGCACCCCATATGGTCCCCAGAGCCCTGACAAGTGTAGTTCCTGAGTGCAGAGCCAGGAATAACCCCTGAGCATCACCGGTGTGACCCAGAAAGCAAAAAGAAAATTTTAAAAACATAATGATAAACAGGTGGTGGAGAGATAGTTAAGGCCCTCTGTCTTGCATGTAGCTGACCCAAGCTCAATCCCAGACCATGTGCGGCCTCCTGAGCACCATCAGGAGCCAAGGGGTAGCTCCTGAGCAACACCGGGTATGGGCCTAATCCCCCAAAAGTAAAGAGGCCAGGCAAGTAAGTGACAGAGCCTCTGTCTGCCACAGGCAAGGCCTGAGTTTGCTCTCTGGGACATGATCGCCCAGTATCACCAAGAACAGCCTCAGGATCCCAGCATAGCCAAGTACGGCTCCTAGAAAATCAGACACCCCCAAAGAACAAAGCAACAGGGCTGGGGGATGGCTCAGCCGGGAGCATGCGCCTTGCAAGGGCTGGGGCAATAGTATAGCAGGTGTTTGCCTTGCCGTGGCTGGCCCAGGTTCGCTCCCCAGCATTCCGAACACCTGAATGCAGGACCAGTAATAACCCCTGATCACTGCGGAGGTATGCCCACCCCCAAATAACCCAAGACATTCTCTGCTGAAACTTGCCCCTCTACTGGGTAATGACAGAAAAACTCATTTTCTAGCAGAATTTCAAAGTAAAGAGCTCCAAGGGTCAGAGTTCTGGCTTCTAAGGCTGGAAATTTTGGTTTTCACTAGTGAGTTCCATTCATTTAGTTGAAAGCACCCTGAGGGGCTGGTAGCCAGCAGCCAGCCTCACAGCCACGTGGGTGAGCCCTGGGTGGGAACGCCAAAACCCGCCAAACACCCGATACCAGCCGGGACAGTCCCCAGGAGGCATCTCCTCAAAGCTCCCTCCCAGGAGCAAGCACCAGACGCCTCTCCCAGCTCGCAGCTTCCTTCTCACAGCTTCCCAGCCCGGGCAGCCGGGGAGGAGGCAACTCCCTTAGTTCTAAGGCCCCAGGCCCCTCAGCGACTCAGCGCAGGCATGGAAGCATACCCCGAGGGTTTGCCGGCTCAGCCGGCTCAGCCGAGGCTCACCGTTAACTCAATGGCAAGTCTGAGTCTTAACAGTTCTGGGTCCCTGATTTAGCCAAGCTCCCTCCCCCCCCCCCCCGACCAAAATATAAATAACATACATTTAAATGAATAAAAGGGAATACTTATTCTTAAAAAAAAAAATCTCCCTCCTTTTTTTGTTTTCATTTAAATTTAAGATATTAAAAAAAAAACTTGCTTAGGGCCAGCGGGTAGGGCGTTTGCCTTGCACAAGGCCGGCCCAGGTTCGATCCCGGCATCCCATATGGTCCCCCAGCACCGCCAGGAGTAATTTCTGAGTGCAGAGCCAGGAGAAACCCCTCAGCATTTCCGGTGTGACCCAAAAAAAAAAAAAAAAAAAACCTTGCTTAAAAAAAAGCCTCCTTTAATATCTGCCTAAAGACTAACCAAGAAAATCTGCAGAATTCCGGTTTGGGGCGGTCCTCACGCGTGGGAACCCTGAGCTCGGCCCTGAAGGGCGCCGGGCAGGGCTGGGGCCGGAAGGTTCTGTTCGCTCTGCATTTTGTGTTTCCATTTCTGTTCCTCTGCTCCCCCTCGGCAAGCCGCCGCCTACCAGCCTCCTATCACTGCACGTCTCCCCTCCGCCTTAGTGACCCAAGACAATGCTGGCTACATCTGCGAAGGGTGGACAGGCTGGCTTGGGTGTGGCCGCTGGCGGGGAGCGGGCCTGGGTCCCGCGGCAGGCCGGCACGCTGGGCGTGGACAGCGCACATCAGCTTCAGGACCCCGACGTTAGCCCCGGCCCTGCGGCTGCCTCTACGAACACACAAAGCCTGGAGGGAGCCGGGTCCACGTCGACGCCACCTTGGGGAAGGCCACGCCGGGCTCAGCGCCCGACAACAGCCGCTGGCGGCGCGGCTAGACAGAAGCACCGAAGCCTCTCGGGCGGTGTTTTGGGGGGAAATCATGATTTCTAGCCAGAACCAACCACCCAACACAAACCCCTGGAGATACCCTGGGATTTCTCTTGGGGATCTTGGGCGCCCCGAAGGCGCGGAGATTTGCGCGCCGGGGTGGGGGCGGCGGGGAGCTGGTGTCGGGCGGCTCCCGGGGCCGCTATTGTTCTCCGGGTCTCCCGGGCGGGAGCCGAACCCCATCCCACCCCCGGCATCTGCCGCGGGACCAGGCCCTTCAGCCTAAGAACAGGGTGTGCCGCACAATCCCCAAGCCGCGCACCGGCCGCTCTCCAGCCCCGAGACAAAGCTCGCCGGGCACAGCCCAGCGGGACCCCGCATCCTCCATCCCGAGTCCGCCGCCGGGTCCCGGGACCACGCCCAGCACCACCTGCACCTCCTGGGTCCACCCCTTGAGCAAAGGGTCACGGACCCCGAGACCCGCCTCCCCGGCGCCCTCCCCCCCAGCCCCGCGCAGCGCGGGTCCCCTCCTCCCTCGAGCCCACCCTCCCTCCCCCAAACCCTGGCGGTCCCCACCCTCCGCCTCTCCCCTCCCCTCCGCATTCTTCATCCGCCCCAGCTTCGCCCGCGCCACCTGCCCTGCGCCCCAGCCCTCCCACCAGACCCCCCCCTTCTCCATTACCCCAAACCTCCACTTGCCCCCTCCTCCCTGTCACCGGTCCCCACCCAGCTCCTCCGTCGCCTCATCTTTTGCTCCAACCCAGGCCTCACAAGGCCTCCCCTTCCCCATGCCAGCTTCCCTCCAGCTGGGGCTCCCGCGCCCCCAAGCCCCAGGCAGCGGCGTCGGCGTCTCGGTGCCCGCCTAGACCGATGCGGCGGGGGCGAGGACACCCAGCCCCGGCCCGGCTGCAGCGGGGCCTTTGTGGTTCCGGCAGGTGCCCGAGTGCGGCGGCTGCAGACCGTCCTCGGGTGCCAGCGCCGAGTCGGCCGCCTGGAACGGGCCGCCGGGTCCAGTCCCGGCCGGGCAAACCCCAGGCGGAGGCGAGGCCAGACTGGGGGGCGTGTATCTGGGCGGTGGGTGGGGGCCGCGGCAGCGCCGAGCCAGGCCCTCGGGGAGGCCCGTTCGCGGCTAGAGAAGCCCCACCCGACCTTCCAGCCTTTCCCTGCACCTCGACGAGCGTGTGCGCCCGGAGCGAACCCCTCCAGCCAAACCCTTCTCACCCCAGCTCCGCGCAAGCCCCACGAGGGCTCAGTAAGCGCCTGCGATGAGCGAAGCACCCAGGGCGCTCTGCAGGCGTACAAAGAGGCGCGGATCCGGCGCCAGGTCAGCCCGAAGGCCGCACCCCCCCAACCGCGCAGGCCACAGCCGGGTCCGCGGGCGCTCCGCGGTTCCTGCCCTTTTGTGCGCCTCCCCGAGAGACCCGAGCGGCGAGCCGGGCGCCCCGGCCCGGGAGGGAGCAGCCCCGCGCCCTCCCGCCGTCACCCACTCTGCCGGGATGCTGCGCTGCGAGGGCTCGCCCGTGCGTGCGTGTCTCCACGGTCCCTCCGCGGCGCCGGAGCTGCGGGAGCTGCGGGGCTGGGGCGGCGGCGGCTGCACGCGCGCTGGCTCGATCGCCGCCTCGGCGCGCCCCGCTCGGGAGTCGGAAGCCGCGAGCGGGGAGGGGGGCCGGGGGAGGGGGGCAGGGAGGCGGCCTCGGCCAATCACCGGCCCGACGGCCCCTCCCGGGGCTCCCCACCTCGGCCTGCAGGTTCGGGGGAGGCGGGCCCAGGAGGCGCCCCGCATCCTCCGCGCCGCGCGCGCCGCCGCCCCGGGGACTACAAATCCCGACAGGCCCAGGGGCAGGGCCCGGGTCCGAGAGGGGGCCGAGGACGCGGCCTGAGAACCCACCGACCTTGCTCTCGCCTCCTCTCCACCCCCAACAGCTGCCGTCTCCGCGTGCCTTTGGGTTTCCATGGTGACTCGCTCCGCTTCACAAAGACGCGCCGCTTGGATGCTCGGGTCCCTGGGGAGGACGACGGGGCGGGTCCCGGGGACACACCGCCTCCCCTCCCCTGCAGGGACCCCACCCGAGGGGTCGAAACAATGCCCGGCTGCGGCCGGCCCGCGCGTCCTGCGGGGCCCGCCTCGGCCCGCCGGCTGCCCGCCGAGACCCCGGCCCCGCGCCTTGCAAAGGAAGGAACTGCTGGACGGACAGGGCGACAGAGGTGGTGGCTAGGGCCAAATGCTCTTGGGCACAAAGTGGGCGGCCCTGGGGGCCACCTTAGATGGCCTCTGCCCCTCGGGGACGGGGTCTCGAGCCCGGAATGCGGTGTCCGGACGCGCCGCGCCGGGCCCGCCGCCAGCCCCGTGTCAGACACCTCCTTGCCGAGATCACTACTGCAGCCGAGGACACATCTGAGAACCCGCTTCACACTCGCCCCGCCGGGTTCCGTCGTGTGAAACACAAGCACGGTTTCTCCAAAAGCGGCGAATCTTTGCAACGACGCAGCTGGAGCCACCTCCAGCCCCACAGCGGGGCCCCGGGAACCCCAGACGGCTGCTCCACCACCCGTGGCCCCGAGAGCCTCGCTCCTCCCGCTCCCACCACCCCCACCCCACGCGGCGCAGCAAAATCCACACGGGAGTGGGGGGGGAGAGAGATTCGGGCCGACCAAGCCCTCGAAAGTGTCACTCACTGGACCTCCCCTGCGTGGTGGGCTCAGGGCACTGCCCAGACTGGAGCAGGCTGCGTTAGAGCGCGCACCTGATTATCCCCACGACCCCCCGCATCTCCTAGGAGGAAGGTTTAGCTTCTCTGTCCCCACCTCTCAAAGCCCCCATGTGGCAGGGAAACTTGGATAAAGCCCCCTCTGTTTTTCTTTTTCTTTTCTTAAATTTTGGGCCGCGCGCGGCGGTGCTCAGGTTTGCTTCTGGCTCTGTGCTCAAGGGACCATCTGGGCTGTCGGAGATGGAACCCGGGTCGGCTGCGCGCAAGGCAAAGCGCCCTGCCCGCTCTACTCTCTCTCTCTCCAGCCTGAAAAGGCCTGTCCTTTCTCCACCGCTCAGGGCGCTGCCCTTCGGATTACCCAGGCTGCTCGGCTCTGTGCTGACCCAGGAATAGAGCAAAATAGAGTGAGCGCGCCCGGGAGCTGCCTCCGGCCGCGGGCGCGCGGTTGCTGCGCACTGTCCCTGGCGCGCTTTTCGCCTGGACAGGGGCGCCCTCTCGTGGCTGTTATCGTCCTCTGCAGTGCCTGGGCGGCTCAAACGTGGGTGCCAGGTCCGTGTCGTGCTTTAAGGACCTCCCCTGGGACAGGAGCAAAGTCGCACCCAAATCTGAGATTGTAAACCTGCCCAGGACTTGACCGTAGCTGTATTTCTTTTAACCGGAACTCTCTGGAAAGCAGAAAGGACTTGCGGTCACAGTAAATTTACTTGCTAGTAAATTAGGGGCCGGAGTGATAGCACAGCGGGAGGATGTTTGCCATGCACGCGGCCAACCTGGGTTGGCATCCCACATGGTCCCCCAGCACCCCAGGGGTAGGTAATTCCTGAGTGCAGCGCCTCCAAAAAATTTACTTGCTAGTCAATCCAACACTAATTGACGTCCTAACCTTCAGATTAGTCCATCTGGGGAGTCCTTATATATTCTTCTTTCTTTTCTTATTATTATTTAAATTTTATTTTTCCATGCCTGGCAGTGATCACTCCTGGAATCTCAAGGTTCCATAGGGGGTTCCCGGGAATGAATCAGGGATGGTCACAGGCAAAACAAGCATTTCAGCCCGTTCTATCTCTCTGGCCCACATAATACATTTTTAAAACCTTAATTGAGCATTTCATGAGGAAATGCATACACAAGGCATAGCTGATACATATACTCAACACAGGTACTGATTCTTCATTTCCTTGGGTGGTCACTGAACAGTCTCAGGTTAAGACACTCCCCACTGTAACCACAACAGGGTGGTGTGGAGGGTTTTATTGCAGAGTGCACGTGACCAGCTTAGAGAAAGTGCATCAGGAATTCAGATGAAGGTGATGGAACCCGGGTCGTTCAGAGAAGGTGATGAAGGTGGCTCTGCAACATGGGGGGAAGGGAAGAGCTTGGCTCGGATATTGATTAGCTGAGTGGTTCTAAGAGGTCTAAGGCTGTACCTCAGGGTGACGCTTTTTCCTGCCAACACCGTTTGGATATTTATAACATCTAGCGTGGCCATGCAATAGAGGCAAGAGGGTCTGGAAAGTCAATAAGAAGCTTCATGTCTGTCAACCATGGACCAGAGCCAGACCCCAGCACGCAGCCCATGGGCGGAGATTCCGCATCTCTGTTCTAGAATAAAAAGAGGAAAAGCTTTGGATGGCAGAGGGGAACGGTGTTCGGAAGCCGACTGAGTAACCAGTGGCGTCTAGAAAGTGAAGTGTGTGAGCTGGAGAGGAAGAACAATCCTGCGGCAAGTTGACGAGGGGACCAGCCCTTAGGGCGCTCAGGCCTCTCCTGAGGAAACTGTCCCCAACTGCCAGATTCCAAATCAGGGACGAGTGATGGGCGATGTTCTGAGTAGGGGCGGAGAAGGGGGAAGAAAGCAGGAGCCTGTGACTCTGGAGCGTGTTGCGGGTCCCTCCCACTCCATGTGGCGGAAACGCTGCCTGTTCCCA
This sequence comes from Cryptotis parvus, assembly GCA_021461705.1. NCBI lineage: Eukaryota > Metazoa > Chordata > Mammalia > Eulipotyphla > Soricidae > Cryptotis > Cryptotis parvus. The sequence goes on along the minus strand of JAJIBD010010233.1, from coordinate 24,811 downwards.
CGGCTGAGGCGCTTCTAGAGGGAAGTCCCGCGAAGGCCAGCGGAGCTCCCTGCCCCAAGGGTCAGTGCGCCTGTGACTGACCCCAGGAGAGCTGGAGGGGGCCGCTGACGGGCCTGCCTCTGGCTGCCACACTGCCTCAGGAAGGGAGAATCTCCACCATTGCAGCGGCCACTTCTTCCGCCACCTTCTCCTTCCCTCCTTCCCCCTCCGCCTCTGCTCTGACCCGCCCAGGTGGCAGAGACTTTGTGATGGCGACTTAGCACTGTGAGATCGTCGGCACACCTGTGTGTGGATCCGGGGCACAGGTCAGGAAGGCGGGCAGAGACCGGAGAGCCGGAGGTCAGGGGAGGAGGCCGGGAGACCACCTGAACTAACATCAGACTGTCCCGACTGAGGAGTCAGACAGGTCGTGGGGCCCAACCTGCCCAGGCAGGATGGCCGAGACTAAGCCCTGGAGGGCGGCTAAGGTTTTAGTGCTGACCTGGAAATGCTGGTGAACTCAGCCGCCATCCCCCAGCACACACACACACACACACACACACACACACACACACACACACATACACGCATACCACTCACCACACACTACACACACCACACACCACATACACACATACACACACAGGCATACCACTCACCACACACACCACTCACACACCACACCACAAACACACCACTCACCACACACTACATACACACCACACGCCTCAAACACACACCACTCACCACACACAATCACTCACCATACACTACACACACACCACAACACCACTCACCACACACACCACTCACCACACACCACACACCACACCACAAACACACCACTCACCACACACTACATACACACCACACGCTCAAACACATACCACTCACCACACACAACCACTCACCATACACTACACACACCACCACAACACCACTCACCACACACACCACTCACCACACACTACACATACAGTACACACCACTCACCACACACCACACCACAAACATACCACTCACCACACACTACATACACACCACATGCCTCAAACACACACCACTCACCACACACAACCACTCACCATACACTACACACACACCACAACACCACTCACCACACACACCACTCACCACACACTACACATACAGCACACACCACTCACCACACACTGCACACACACCACACGCCTCAAACACACACCACTCACCACACACAATCACTCACCATACACTACACACACACCACAACACCACTCACCATACACAACCACTCACCATACACTACACACACACCACAACACCACTCACCACACACACCACTCACCACACATGCACACCACTCACCACACACACACACACACACACACACACACACACCACCCTTCACTCAAAATGATCCCTGCGGCACCAAGGAGAGATCTCAGGTCCCAAGGCCCTGCAGCCTGTGTGCTCTCCCACCCTCTGTGTTTCCCGAGAGCCAGGCGGGGGTCACCCCCACCCCCAAGTCACCAAGTGTGTCCTCGACAAAATCCCTTCCCACCCCGCCTCACCCCTCATCCCATCTGCTTTTATTTTTAGCTTTCAAAGTTTCATTTGGAAATAAAAGTTGATCTTCTCTCAGATGTCTGGGCCTGAGCAAGTGTAACGGGAGGGCGTTTGCCTTGCACCTCACCAACCTGGGTTCGATCCCCGGCATCCCATATGGCCCCCAAGCATGGCCAGGAGTAATTCCTGAGGGCAGAGCCAGTAGGAACTCTTGGGCATCACTGGTGTGACCCAAAAAGAAAAAAAAACAAACCTCAAATGGCTGCAAACCAACATAGAAGAAATTTCTGGATGATTCCAAAAGCCCTAGTTCCAGAGTGAAAAGTCACCATCGGGCCCATCACCTCTGGGGGTCCTGAAAGCAGCCGGATGAGACTCGCCCACCACACTAGCCGCCATCTTCGCTGTCCGAACACTGCAACATAATCAGCCCACCCGGGAGGGATGCTACCTCAAGACCAGATTAACTGAACAAAACGAGTTCGAGCCCAGGTAGGCAGCTCCCAGAAGCGGGAATCACTGGGAATTCGTCAGATGGAGTCAGGGGTCGGCCCTTCCCCTCTCCTTTTTGTCGAGCCTGGTGGCCCCGCCCAGGAGCTGCCCTGGGGCGACCAGCCATAGCATGCAGTCTCAAACGCGGCTGGGGAAGCTGGAATTCGGCTCTCCCCAGGCTCAGCTGACCATGGTGCTCCCAGGAGGACAGATGGGTTTTGGGAGTGGGCCCATCACCTCTGGGGGTCCCAGAAGCAGCCGAATGAGACTCGCCCACCACACTAGCCGCCACCTTCACTGTCCAGATGCTAACCATGAGGTCCCTAAGTCACGCGGCTGCTTGGGCCACGTGGTCCATCAAACTAGTGGAAACTGTTATGTCCTTTTATGTACTGCATTCTACGATGTGTAGGAAAGTTAGACGGGAGGGAGAGATAGAGAGGAGAGAAAAGACATACAGAACCCGCCAAGTAGTTGAGGTGTGGGGGGGGAGGGAGGTGGGGACATTGGTGATAGGAGATGGGTTCGGGTGGAGGGATGGGTGTTGGAACACTGTGGAACCAAAACTCTACATGAGCATCTTGCAATTGCATGTCTAAAAAGTGGTGTAATAAAATTTGGGGGGGAAAAAACCAAAAAAAAAAAAAAACTGAGTAAAGAGCCAAAAAAAAACAGGAAAAAAAAAAGAAGTCACCATCTTTTTATTTGGGGGGCGGTAGAGGTTACTGGGCCACATCCGGCAGTACTCAGAGCTTGCTCCTGGCCAGCGGGGCTATGCAGTGCCAGGGATCAAATCTGGGTCGACCACGTGCAAGACGAGCGCCTTCGCTGCTGTACTATCTCTTGAGCCCCAAGGCCACAGTTTAAAGCTGTGTCTGTTTCAGCCTCCTACAAAGACTCTTCAGCCTAAGGAACCCAGAAACCACAGTGTCCCGAGGCCAGCACTTTTCAGATAAGGACAGGAGGCTGGGCTCCAAACACACCGGTCCGGAACAAATCAGACTCACCCGAGTCTGAGGCCAGCATGAGCATGCAGACAGGAAACACCACCCAGACGAAAGCAGTCACCTCCGCAGCAATGCAGAGCCCAAACCGTCACTTTCTGTTGCCCCTTCAACCCCAATGCTTTGTTGTTGGTCTGGAGCCACACCCGGCAGCGCTCAGGGGGTTTACTCCTGGCTCCGTGCTCAGGGACCACTCCTGGCGGGGTCAGAGGACCATATGGGGAGCCAGGGATGGACTCCAGAATGGTCACGTGCAAGGGAAGTGCCCTACCCACTGTGCTATCCAGCCCTGGTTTTATTAAGTTTTTACTTCCCCAATCCCCTTTGTTGCTGCTGCCGAGACAAGGAGGGTTTGAACGTGGTTGTTGGTGATCCAGCTGTGGGGCTCATGGGTGGGACCCTCATGTGGTTGGGGTCCTGCTCACCTTCTAGTTGGAGTATTCCCTAGTGCTCACAGTGCTCATTGCGGGGTGAGCACTTTAGTCTGGCTGTGCCAGAGAACGGGCAGAATCAGTGCCAGGGCTATGATGGGCGCGTCAGAGGCACTGGGGGCGTTCCAGAGGCACCGGGAGGTCACACGTGGTTACATACTTGCAAGGCAGCCACATTGACTTCGGAGTCACCCCTGGGTGGTTTTCTTTTGTGCTTTCCCCTGGGGTTGCAGGGAGAGAAACTGTGATTAAGGCCAGGAGAGAGCTCAAGTGGCCGAGCACTCTAGCTCCTGGGTTTGAGCCCTGGTGCCCTTGGCTCTCTGAGCACCACAGTGGCCCTAATAGCCTCCTGCACCCCGTTGCCAGATAAGAGTTACCCGAGGGCCTGGGAGATGCCAAAGGCGGAAGCCCACGGTTTGCATTCAGAAGCCTGAGTTTCATCCCAGTCACTCCTTGCCCCTGAGCTCCACTGGGACTGGCGCCTAACAGTGCTGGGTATGCCTCCCGAATAATCAGCTTTAAATACCGTAATTATGGGGGGCCAGAGCAATAGCACAGCAGGTAGAGCATTTGTCTTGCATGGGGCTGGTCCAGGTTCAATCCCGGCATTCCATATGGTCTCCCATGCAGGAGTAATTCCTAAGTATAGAACTAGTAGTAACCCCTGAGCATCGCTGGTGTGACTCCAAAACAAAAACCAACAAAAACCATGATTAACATCACAAATTTTTGTGAAAAATAAAAGAAGCTAAGAAGTTTTGGAGAGGTATATGCCAAGATTACATCTTGTGATTGTCTCTGGCTCATAGAACATAAATGGTTCCTTTTCTTACCATTTCTAATTTTCCACAGCAAATATGTCCTACTTTTACAATAAGAAAAAAGTCAATAAAAGTGTGATTTAAAAAGGAGGGGCTGTTGAAGTAGCACAGCGGGTGGGGCCTGCTTGCCTGGCATGCAGACTGGGCTTAATCCCAGCACAGACCCCCCAGCCCCACCAGGGGATATCCCTGAGCACAGAGCCAGGAGTAAGTCCTGAGCAGAGCCAGTGTGACCCCCAAAACAAAATAAACCAATAAAAACACAAAAGGAAAGCTAGAGGTGGGTGGGTAATAGTTATTCACTGTGTGTGCCCCCCAAGTCCCTCCAGGAGTGATCACTGAGTGCAGAACCATGAGCAAGCCCCAGCACAGTCGGGTGTGGTCCTCAAACAATAAAACAAGGGGAAACACCCCTAAGCTAAATAACCGCTAACCTGGGCTTGGCTCTCAGCCGATTTTGGTATCAAGGTTTGTTTTCCTGGGCATCCATCTGGAACAACACCCAGAGCTCTTCAGAAGTCAGAGCTTTATGAGAACAACAAAGCTCTAAGGAAAACAATTACGCTCACAGCATGAAGGAAACTGGCAGGAAAAGGCCAGGGAAGGAGACTGTCCTTTGTTCTCTTCCGTCCTCCCGCCTCTGACCAACTTTATAGGTCCAGCAGCCACGAAGGACAAAGGTCTCGCCCAATAAGCCTCAGTGGCACTCCTGTTCCCCCCCACCCCTCTCAATTTGGGGGCCACAGCCAACACTCAGGGCTCACTCCTGGTGGGGCTCACGGCACCATCTCCTATAAGGTGCTGGGGTCAAATCCAGGCTGGCTATATGCAAGGCCAGGGCTATACACCTTAGCCCCTGCATTCTCTCGCTGGCCCCACGGAGGGGTTCCCTTGATCGTGTCTTGCAAGAACGTTCTGTAAGTCAGGTGGGCCTGGGGGCTCACTCTGGGCTCACCTGCATGGGCCTCTCCAAGGTTCGGACCTGAGCCAGGTGTATGTACCTCGATGTCCTGCACTCCCGGCTGAAGGCACGAGGCATTGAGTCCAGGCAGGACCCAGGTTGGAGATTACCACCAATGGCGGAACCCCTGGGAGCTTTACATTCTTTATTATTTATTTATTTATTTTTTTTTTTTGGGCACACTCAGCTGCTCAGGGTTTCCGGCTCGGTACTCGGGGATGGGGGGGGGGGCCGGGCGGGCCCGCCCGGCCGCGGGCCCCCGCTGGGCTATGCACCTTTTCAGGCGCCTCCCTGCAAGCTCAGGAGCTCCTGACGGAAGCAGGTCCCAGCTCGAGGTCAGCAGTTGGCAGGAGGTCACTGCCTGTCCCCACCTTCTCCATCGTGGACCCATCTCAGGCAAGCGGCCTGCCCTCTCTGTCTCATCTCCTGCTCAACAAGAAGTGAACATAGGGAAGAGTGACATCGAAATGGAGCAGGTCCCCAGAACTAGGTCGGAGGGGACTGTTGTGTCCTTTTCATGAGAGGTCCCCAGAGACGGAGAGGCAGAGCGGGGGAGGGGGCAGCGAAAGGGCTGAGGGGCTTTTTTCAGTGGAGCCTGGCGGCACATCTTCAACCTCCACCCGGCAAGAGCGTCTGGGCAAGGGGATATCCGATGCCAGACGGCGGCCCAAGAACCAGTCCTCTCCCTTTGGCTGTAGGCTGGGCAAGGCGCATAGAGCAGAGCGTCCCCATTCTTCACTGGAGGGTTGGAGTGTGCGCCGGGAAGCAGAAACAGCCAGGACCCGCCCCCATAAGGGCAAGTGGTCCTGGGCCATCACCCCTCAAATGCTCCAAGTGAACTCAGACACCCCGAGCTCCGTAGGGCGGCTTGGCTCACAGGTGGGGGGCTGACGGAGGCCGCAGAGGGCCGTGCACGCTGCATCCGTTAGCAGCTCAGCTGAGTGGTCGTGGTGGTGCCAGTCCTCAGAGCTGGCCCCTTGTTCACTCTCTGGTGCCTCCCCTCATGGGACCAATGTCAGCGTCCTCCTCCCACAAATATTTTCTTTTTGTTTAATTTTTTGGGTCACATCCGGCGATGCTCAGGTGTTACCCCTGAGCCGGCCGGCCTCGTGCAAGGCAAACGCCCTACCAGCTCCGGCCCCAGCCGACCTGGGTTTGATCCCGGCATCCCATATGGTCCCCCGAGCACCGCCAGGAGTAATTCCTGAGTGCAGAGCCAGGAGTAACCCCTGAGCACCGCCGGGTGTGACCCAAAAAAGCAAAACAAACAAACAAACAAACAAAAAAAAACCCCAGGTCGGCTGTATGCAAGGCAAACACCCTACCCGCTGTGCTATCGCTCAGCCTCTCCCACAAACATCTGACGTCAGACTTTTAGTTAGTAATTGCTGGAGGGAAACATTTTGCCACCATGACTTCAAAACTGTCTCTGCTCATACACTCAGGGTTGAGCTTAAACAGAGTTCAGAAGCTCATCGCCCCCCTCCTGGCAGGAGAAAAGCAGAGCCAGCAATCCTGCAAGACCCAAAGAGCCTGGTTGAGGGTGACAGTGCCCTTAAGAGTGGCTGGGGAGGGGCCGGAGTGATAGTGTAGCGGGTAGGCGTTTGCCTTGCATGCCGCTGACCTGGGTCATCCCCGGCATCCCATATGTGGTCCCCACGCAGGGCCAGGAGTAATTCCTGAGTACAGAGCCAGGAGTAACCCCTAAGCATCGCTGACTGAGCATCGCTGGGTGTGACCCAAAAAGCAAATAAATAAATAAAAATTAAAAAAAAAAAAGAGTGGTTGGGAGCCGAGGCTGCAGCGATAGTACAGCGGGTAAGGCATTTGCCTTGCACGCTGCCTACCCAGGTTTGATCCCCCGGCATCCCAAAAGGTCCCCCTGAGCATCGCCAGAAGTAATTCCTGAGTCCAGAACCAGGAGTAACCCCTGCGCATCACCAGGTATGGCTCAAAAAGCTAAAAAGCAAAACAACGAACAAAAAAGCAACAATCCAGGGGGCAGAAGAAAGCACAGTGGGGAGGTGATTGGGGAGGTGCTTGCCCTGTGGGCAGGCAACCCAGACTGTTTCTGGTGCTGTCTGTCCCCCCAAACTCACCAGGAGAGATCTCTGAGCACTGGGCCTGGGCTAGGCGCTGAGCACTGCCCAGGTATGGCCCTGGGCATTAGAAAGAAAAAAAAATCCCTGGCATCCTGGCATTGAAGATGCCCCCCCAACCCCCAACATCACCACTCCCCAAGTCATCAGTAATTTTGATCTGGTTTTTCACATTCTGGAACAACAAACTAGGACTTTCAGAAAACACGTCGCAAAGAATCCAGGATGTCCATTAGATCAAAGCTACTCTCAGGCCAGAGAGTACAGAAGTGAAGGGGTTTGTCTTGCATACGCCTGGACCATGAACCTGCTTGGAAGCCTCAGAACCACAGATGACACCACAGATGACGCCCAGAGGACGTGACCTCTGAGCACAGCTGGGTATGGCCCTCCACTGAAAAACAAAAAAGACAAAAGAAAAAAATCTTCACCCCTTGTTTTCTCACAGGCGTGAAGGAAGCTGTGACACGTGACGAGAGCTGAATCCAGAGGCAGAGGCAAGAGCCCCGATGTCTTCTATTCAGAATCTTTGCGTGCCGCTGTTCTCAGACTCCTGTTTAAATATAGCTATTTCCCCCATAAGAATATTTATGCAATGCAATAAATATTTTTATTTATTGCAAAACATGCAATGATTTCATTATGGCTTATTTCAGATTAATCAACCTTTCCAGGAGGGCAGGGACCTAGCTCGGGAGTGCTCTTGCTTTGCACGTCTGAGTACTGGTTCCACCCGGCACTGCAGAACGCTGCTTTCGGAAGCTCTGATACTTTCCAGGTAGGGTTTTTTGTGTTTTTCCTTTTTGGGTCACGCCTGGTGATGTTCAGGGGTTATTGCTGGCTCTGCACTCACTGGCGGTGCTTAGGGGACCAAACCCAGTGTTGCAGGACTCCTTTAAGGGCCGCTGCATTAGCACACTAAAGGGCCTAGGTGAGGTGCAGGGAGGGATTATCTAAGGACATTTAACACTCCCTGCTTTCCATAACAATGGGAGGAAGGTCTGAGTTGCATGGGTATAAACTAGCTGGTTCCCGCTCTCCCGGTCTTCTTCCCTGTGGGATCTCGGTCTTCTTCCCTGTGGGATCTTGCCTTGTGAGCGTTTATTCCCCTTGGAAGTTTTTACACGTGGTGGTCTCCATCTTGGCCTACACGTGGCTGGGGTTCTAGCCTGGAATCCTAAGCATCGGGTTTTTCCTTTTGCTGATTTGTATGCCTGAACCTGTGATAAGTAAAGCTTTTAAAACTGCATCAGATTCCTGAGTGTTCATCCATTCCTCGCCGGCTTTGGAGGTAGAAGGGAACTTCGCTTCCCGGCACTGTTGGGGACCCGGCGGAGAACCCCGACAACCCAGGTTGGCCATACGCAAGGCGTGCAAGGAAAACACCCTCCCTGATGTGCTATTACCCTCAGGTAGGAATATCAGATGTAACACGTAAGCAGAAGCTCTTTGGTATCCTCAAAAACGTGTCCATTTAAAGGGATCCAGGGACCCGAGCCAAGCACAGTGGGGAGGGCACTGACCTTGTACACAGCTGATCTGAATTAGATCCTGGTGGCCCCTGGGCACCCCGAGTGATTCCTGAATGCAGAGCCAGGAGTAAGTCCTGAGCATGACCGAGTGTAGACACCAAAGGGATCCAGAAAAGGTTTGGAACTGCTGTTTCTGTATTTGGCCACGTGCGGCTGTGTTCAGGGCTTACTCCCGGCTTTGCACTCAGCATCACTCCTAGTGGTTTCAGGGTTGCAGGTTGGCTGTGTGCAAGGCAAGTGACTTACACAGGATACTATCTCCCCACCCCCAAGAACTGATGTTTAAGATAAAAACAAGACTTTTCTTTTTTTTCCCGGAGGGGGGGGGGGAAAATTACACCCAGTGGTTATCAAGGCTGACTCCTGGTGGTGCTAGGGAGACCTTCTGTGGCGTTGGGAGAGATGATACCTGGCTGGCTGCAATGCAAAGGCCTTACCCACTACGCTCTCTCGACTTCTTGAAAAACAGGCTCACATGCGCGGTTCTATTTCTCTTTTACTATTGTTCCCAAGTCTCGACTGTGCATGTTATTATAACCTTCAGGACTTCTATTTCACAAAGAAAATCACAGGCTAAATGGAAGATGCGTGTTTTTACCAAACATGTCAGTGGAGAAAAAGCTCCAAACACCAAGAACACAACGTTCCGTAACCAGACCCCAACCTTTTGTGCTTTTTTTTTCTATTTTAGAGGGGGTTTGGTGGCACTCAGGGATCACTCCTGGAGGTGCCCAGGAAACATAGGAGATGCTGGGGCTCAAACCCAAGCCAGCTGCATGTAAGGCAAGTGCCTAACTGCCTGCACTATCTTTCTGGTCCCTTGATATTCTTCTTACCGGGTGTGGCTCCCCATCAGGGCACCCATTTTGGGTCCTGGTGAGGAAAAAAAATGTAAAACTGAGTTTTTTTTTTTTTTTTGCTTCTTGGGTCACACTCGCAACATTCAGGGGTTACTCCTGGCTCTTCGCCCAAGAATTACTCCTGGCAGTGCTCAGGGGGAACATATGGGATGCCAGGGATTGAACCCAGGTTGGCCGCGTGCAAGGCAATCGCCTAACCACTGTGCTATCGCTCCGGCCCCAACTATGTGAGTTCTTTTTTTTTTTTTTTTTGCTTTTTTGGGTCACACCGGCAATGCTCAGGGGCTACTCCTGCTCTGCACTCAGGAATTACCCCTGGTGGTGCTCGGGGACCATATGGGATGCCGGGACCGAACCCAGGCCAGCAGAGGCCGGCCGCGTGCAAGGCAAACACCCTACCCGCTGTGCTATCGCTCCGGCCCCAGAGTTCTTAACTATTAGAAATGTGAAAGAAATAAAACGTGCAGCAGAGAGGTTTGAGTTGGTGAAATCACCCTGAGAGACGCGAGAACACCAACACTAACCACCAAATGGCTAATCGCGGGGTGGCTACGACATATAGTATTGTGAGGTGACTTACTCTTGCTTCCCTGGTCTACTTGTAGGGTGCTGAGGGGTGTCGTGACTTGTGCATGCCCCCGTTAGCACAATGTAAGAGAGCCAGAGTGTCGTGAAATTCGAATCAAGACCCCCCAGAGGCACCACTCCGGATGCTTCCCAAGCCCAACTCCCAACACTCCCCACTGGGGTCTCCTGGTCCTTCCTTAGTGGTTTTGTTTTTGTTTTTTTTTTTTTTGCTTTTTGGGTCACACCCGGCAATGCTCAGGGGTTACTCCTGGCTCTGCACTCAGGAATTACTCCGGCGGTGCTCGGGGGACCATATGGGATGCCGGGGATCGAACCCGGGCCGGCACAGGCCAGCCACGTGCAAGGCAAACGCCCTACCTGCTGGGCTATCGCTCCGGCCCCTTCCTTAGTGTTTGAATTTACTTTTCTGGCAGTGCTCAGGGCTTTACTCTTGGCAGGGCTGGGAGGTTTAACGGTGCCGTGGCGGAACTCAGGTTGGCTACACTCAAGCCAAGTGCCTTACCCGCTGGATCCTCCGAGCCTTTAAGTTGACTGGAAGCTTTTCTTCCTTCCCTCTCTCTGCAGAGAATACCGCTGTCTCCTCAGAAGCCATATGCCCCCCTCAACAAAACTGATTATTTACGCAGAAGGGAACTCGAAGGGTCTCGAAGCTTCTAGTTAATAACACTCAGAACAAGAGCTCTCGCAGAGCTGGGGCAAGGTTTTTGGAGCTCCTGCGTCAGTCAGTGCCGCGGTGAGGCAGGAAGACGTTCCCTAAGGACAGAGCTTGCACAACAGGACGAGGCCTCTTCCCTGCCAGCTGACGGCTGGCTCCCACCCGTGCCCACCACATACAAAAAGCAACATCTTTGGCTGAGCCCTCTAGGAGGATTTCGGTTCAATAGGAGGGCAAGGTCTTCACCTGCTCCGCTCCGTTTCAGGAAAAAACACCCCTCAGGACTCTGGTTAAAGCGGCGGCTGCTTGAAAACACGAATGCAAAAAACAAGAACACACACAAATAAAATCTCTGTATGGCAACAAGTCTATAAACCTCCTTTCATTGAATAGTTATCTTAATTTTTATTATTGCTCCATAAAGAAGTTCTATGTCTATAAAAACACCGACAGGGTACTTTAAAATCCCAGAAAGGAACATTTGTAAAGTATAAATTAGGATATATGAATAATCACATAGCTTCTCACGTTACCAAAAAATAGAGAAAAATAAGTAAATTCTATGACTAAAATTTTTGAAATATTCTGATTATAATTTACTAGAGAGAGCCAGAACTTCACACCTGCATTTCTAGTTTGAGCCCAGGTGACATGTCTGAAGCTGGACCGAGCTCTTCCCCTAGCCGAGTCCGCGGATGTGAGGGCAGCCCACCTGCCCCTCCGGCTGCCGGCCCAACGCTCCCCCCTTTCCCCCCACATCTAAAATCAAGTACATCTGGACTGGGGACCTTGAGATGGTATTTGGGAAGAGCTCAGGAAACTCGTCCAAGTCCTGTTCTCCATGACTCAGCGAGTCCAGTCACTGAAGGCTTCACCACGGGGAGCGTGGAGAATAGCCGTCTGCAGGGAGGGCGGCAGACTCAGCCCCTAATTAAGTGTCACAGAAGCAGCTGATGCCCAGGAGCGAGCAGGCCGGTGAGCACCTGGCCCTGTGGACGTGGCCAGTTCCTGGCTTCCAACACAGTTCCCTGGGAAGAGCCCTGAAATTTAGGAGTGGGTTTAATTCCTGAAACGCTTGCCAAAAAAAAAAAAAAAAAAAAAAAAAAAAAAAAAAAAAAAACAACTTCCTGCTTCCAGGGAGAAGCTTCCCCAGCCAGCTCGGAGCCGTCTTTCTCTCCTTTTTTCCTGGGCTGGGCTCAGGTGCGGGGAGAGGGCGGGTAGTCAGGGCCCTCTGTCCATTTCTCTTTCTCCTTTTGGCTTAGTTTGGGCCACACCCTCGGATGCTCGGGAGCGCCTGTGCAGTCAGCTCAGCCTGCAGGGGTCTCTCTATCTGGTCCCATCTGTGCATTTCTTTTTCTTTATTCTGTTTTGATGTTTGGGCCACACCCGGCGATGCTCAGGGGTTACTCCTGGCTCTGCACTCAGGAATTACGCCTGGCAGTGCTTGGGAGACCATACGGAATGCCGGGGATTTAACCCGGGTTGGCTGTGTGGTCCGACCCACTATACCATTGCTCTGCCCCTCTTTTTCTTTTTTAAAGACAAGTTTACCTGGGAAATTAAGGGAGGGACAGTGCGTCCCCATTTAAGAGAGCTTAAGTTTCTACTATATTTGGGTCCACACTCATCAGTGCTGGCGATCAAACCGGACCCAGGAAAGTGCCTTAACTCTTATACATCTCTAGGCTGCCTGGCAATTTCTTAATAGAAAAATAGCGTTCTTCTTTTTATTTTTGTCTAAACAGGGTCACACTGGGAGTATCCAGGGACTGTCAGTGCTGGACAGGGGCTGCCAAGCAGTACCAGGGGCCAAACTTGGCCTCACATGTGCTATTGGTGGGCTGTCTCCTTACAAACAGTTTTCTTTGCCATGGCAAAGGGCATGAGCTATATAGCCCTAAGCATCCGAGTGCATCTAGTCTTCCATAGAGAAACAAGAGGAGATGGCGGGGATTAGGCTGGAGAAGAAAAATAGGTTTTTTTTTTAAAACATGGGAGATGCTCAGGACTTACTCTTGGCTCTGCACTCAGGGGACCACGTGGGGTGCTGGGGATTGAGCCTGCGTCAGCCAAGTGCAAGGAAGGGCCCCACCCGCTGGACTATCGCTCCAGTCCTGGGAATCCCTTGGAGAGGCTGTCCTGCACACCCCCGCAGGGAGGAGAGTGCGGAGCCCTCTCCCAGCTGGGCCTGTCTGTCCACGAGCAGGCAGATGAGGCTTACACAGACACCATGGGCAGCGGCTCAGCCGAGCCCCTCCTCAAAGCCGCGGATCCTCCGGGCCAGCTGGATGTCCTTGGGGAAGAGGGTGACACGGCCTGCGTGGAGCGTCAGGAGGTAGGCGTCCTCGAAGAGGTGAACCAGAAAAGCCTCCGCTGCCTGGGCAGAGAGGAAGAGAAACGGGACAAGGATGGGCGGCCGGCTTTTCTGGCAGACACAGGGAGCTGGTCCAGGCAGGGGTGGAGCCTGGGGCCGCAGACCAGACTCTAGGCCCACGTTCTGCTACCACGAGTGAGCACCCAGCCTCGGAGCCCGACATGCTCCTTAGTCCTCAGGACTCATGTGGGAGCCGCCGGGACGCCCTTCTCCACGCACCCCTTGGCCGCACCCCTGGGCTCCCCTCCTTACCTCCTGTAAGGCCAACAGCGCGTGGGCCTGCCAGTTAAAGTCCACGCCCCGAGTGAATTTACCACATACTTCTCTGACCTGTGCAGGAGGGCGGGAGCAAAGCAGAGTAGAGAGGAAAAGGGGTTAAAGGGCCAGAGAGAGAAAGCAAAGGGTCAAGGCACTTGCCTGGAGGCAGCTGACCTGGGTTTTGTCCCCCCTCCCCGACACCACATAAGGTCCTCTGAGCACAGAGCCAGGAGTAATCCTTAAACCAGGAGTAATCCAAGCACGGCCAAAATTACTCCCACGCACCCCACCCCCGTGAAAAAAAAAGTAAAAACAAATAATTCTGAAGGGTGGAGTGGGCCCGGGAGGTGGCTCAGCGGGCCAGAACAGGCCTTCACCCGTCCGAGCCCTCGACCACCAGCGCTGCCCAACACCGCTGAGTGCGGCTCAAAGATGGGAGGTTCAAGGCCAGGTCTGGCTTGCACATCTCCGAGGACCTTCCTTCTCCTCCCTCACTCCAGTGTTGGGACAAGCCCAGCAGTGGGATTTAGGGGAGGAGGAGCAATCCCCGGCCCCCTGGGCAGAAAGAGGGACAGTGGGTGGCTGTTGGAAGGGGCCGTCTATCAACGCTAGGCACAGGAGGGCTCCGGTAGGCTCAAGCCTCCTTGCGTGGCCGCTCCCCTTCCAGGCTAGCGAGCAGAGGCCCTGCGGGGCCGGCCCCAACCCGAGCAGAGGAGGTTGCCGGCTCGTTGCTCTGTGCTCACCAGGCGGCTGAAGGGAAGCTTTCTCAGCAACAGGTCCGTGCTCTTCTGGAGTTTGCGGATCTCTTTCAGGGTCCGAGAATATCTTTGTACTCTTTGGCGGGTGGGAGCTTAGGGGGCAAGAGGAGGACGGGTCAGGGAGAAGCCCAGCATGGAATGGACCAGGACGGGCCCAGTGGCAAGCCGCTCCCGGAGGCTCCGAACTAATCTACTTCCTGCCCACCCCCATTCCAGATAATACAGACCCTCGGCGCCCCTGGGAAGTCCACTTTCTTTAAGGGGACAAAAGAGAAAGGACCCCAGGACTTTGCTTGCTCAGACTCCTCTGCTCCCCACCGGACAACAGTGACCCTGCTCCAATTTTGTCCTCTTTGGAAAACTCTACGCTAGACACACATGAGGCAAAAGCAGGAATTTTTGTCAGGTTTAAGCGATAGCCCAGCGGGTAGGGCGTTTGCCTTGCACGCGGCCGGCCCATGCCGGCCCGGGTTCGATCCCGGCATCCCATATGGCCCCCCGAGTACTGCCAGGAGTAATTCCTGAGTGCAGAGCCAGGAGAAACCCCTGAGCATCGCCGGGTGTGACCCAAAAAAGCAAAAAAATAAATAAATAAATAAAATTTACGTATTGGTTTTTGGGCCACATTTAGAGGTACTCAGGGTTTACTCCCTGGCTCTGCACTCAGGAATTACTCACTGGTGGGCTTGGGGGACCATATGGGATGCCAGGGACTGAACCTGGGTCAGCGTGTGTCCTATGGCATAGGCCAAAGACAATTTATTTCTCTCTCTCTCTCTCTCTCTCTCTCTCTCTTTCTTTTGGCGAGGGCTTTTTGGATCACACCTGGCAATTCTCAGGGGTTACTCCTGGCTCCGACTACTCAGAAATTACTCCTGGTGGTGCTCAGGGAACCATATGGGACTCTGGGACTTGAACCCGGGTTGGCCACATGCAAAGTAAACACCTTCCCCACTGTACTACCACTCTGGCCCCATGTACTATAGCTCTGTACTATCTTATGGACCCTCAGGAATGCTCCCAAATGACACCTCCTCCAGGCAGCCTTTCCTGACTCCTGACCCCTGCTGGAAGGGCTGAGAGTAGGACCTGAGCACAGCGCCCAAGAACAGCAAAACAAACCTCCAACAAACAGAAAACCCCACACCTTCCAAACAAAAAAGAAGCCAGGCAGTGATCAAGGACCCTGTCCCCAGGGGAGCATCCCCAGCCTCTGTCCGCCGGCCCCCTCAGGTCTCCACCCACGATCAGTGGCGCTGGCTTGTGCATGAGTCTGGAATAAGTGGCCGAAACAGTGATGAGCACGAGCAAAGATCAGCAATTCCTGGCGGCCCGCAGCAGGCAAGGAAGGAAGTAGGGGCTGAGAGCAGAGGGGTGAGGTGCCCGCCCGAGCACGTGACCAGCCCCAGCTCGACTCCTCTGAGCCCAGAGCCAGGAGTGATCCCAGGCTCTGGGGTGGGGAAGAGGCCGAGCAGAGTCGTGGGGAAGCAATGCCCCAAACGGCAGTCAACACACCTAGAGCTGCCAGGCAGATGCCAAGGCTTAACCCTTGAGCTCAGGGTCAGGAAAGAGATTTACGCCGCATGGAGAGTTCCTTGTGTTTCAAAGACCATCCTGGCTGTGGAATAAGGAAAATGGAAATGGGGCCAAGATGGGGGAGGTGGGAGAGGCTGAGCTGGGAACTGGAAGCCTGGACTGGGTTGGTGGGAGTAGTAATGGCAGAGGGGAGCTTCCAAGGATGGCATCTGGAGGTGGGCTTGGCAAGGGGAGAGGGACCGCCTCGGTGTCCAGCCTAAACGTGGGGTGGGGGAGCGAGACCGCTGACTAATGGGGGGACCAAGAGTAGCCTAAAGGTGGGCTTTAGAGGTGCTGGGCCTGGCGTACCGAGTGCAGGCAGGGAGAGACAGACGGCTGCGTGTGTTATACAGGGTCAGAGGGGAGGCCCAGCATGATGAAAATACGACCTGAATGCTGTCGGGCCCAGACAGTGCAGGGGGTATGGCCTAACCCTGCATCCAGCTGACCCTGGTTCAGTCTCGGCATATGGTTCCCGGGACAGCCAAGTATGTCCCCCAAGAAAAAAATACAGGGGCAGTAGGGAAATAGAGGGAGTTGGAGGAAGAGGGGGTATGGGTATTTTTTGAATCAGAAATAAGAGCACATTTGGGGAACGCCAAGGGAGCAGCTTGAATTTAAGGCAGCACGGGTGGAGAGGACAGCAACGTTCTAGTGTCCTGGGGAAGTGGGGGACAGTATGACCACAGGTCAGTGGCAGGAAGTAAGTATGACCAAGGGCCAGTGGAGGGGGAGGGAGAGCATGAGAGGGTCACGCGAATGCCGAGTGCTTTCTCCTCCAGATGCAGAGTGGACAGGGCAGACCGCAGCTGGGCACGCTTGGGTCAGGAGGGCCGACCTGAGGTGGGAAACACTGAAGGGAGAAGCAGGGTCCGAAAGCCAAGTCAGGTGCTGAATCAAGCGTGGACCAGCGGAGGACGGTGCTGCCCGGGGGGCGCGGGCAGACCTCTGCCACCGTCTTCCTGCTAAAGCATCAAGACAAGGACAGCTGCCACCCGGCCACACTGCCCTGCCTGCCACCGGCTCGCTCGCTCCCCCTTCAGTCCGAGACCTCACTAACAACAGGCTGTATCATGTAGGAAAACGAGAAAAATTCCAAGGCGGCCAGCAGCAATGAAAGTGATGGCTTAAAACAGTCTCATGAAATACTGTACTGAGGGTCAGGAGTGGCCAGGCACTGGTGGGCAGGGGCCTGGGCTCTATCCCAGGCACCACATGGTTTCCTGAGCCCCACTGGGGGCACCCCGGGCACCAAGGCTAGTGGCTACTGAGCACCATCGGGTGTGACTCCCCAAACCAAAAAGAAAATAAAAGGCCAGCGAGGGATTAACTAGATAGCTTAGCAAGTGAGCTGGGTGCGCTGGTTAGGGGAGGGGGTCCCATCTCACGGGGTCCTGACTCCTCCACACGCTGCTTGCGTGTGACCGCGGGCTCCGTCGCTGGGTGCTGCATTCACACAGACAGAAAAACCCTAAAGAGCGACTGAAAAATGCACATTGTTCAGGAACTTAGTCTGGGGGCCAAGGAAGGGATCAGGCTGTGCGCGACGGCCAATTCGGGCTGTCTCCTGGGCCTTGGTTAGGGTGAAGCTCTGATCTGCGCAGCGGACCGTGCCTCTGGCAGCGGCAGGAGGCAAGGGTCCACGGGTGCGGGGCCTCTGGCCACACCGCCTGCGCCCCCCGGGACGCCCACACGGCTCGGGCCTCAGTTTCCCGCCGGTGACCGGGCCGTGCAGGCTGCAGGGCGGCGGGCTGGACGGGCGAGGGCCACGACGGGTTTACCTGGACGCGTGCCCCCGCGAGGGGGGCTGGGGCCCGGCTCGACTCGCGCCTCCTCGGGGTTTCGGACTTGCGGCTCCGGCGCGCGGGCCCATGGCGGGTCCGTGGCTCCTTTGCAGCCTCCGGGCTTGCGGGGGCCAAGGCCTGCCCTGCGGGGCCGGTTAGGGCGGCCGCCACCGGCGCCGGTGTGTCGCTCCACGCTAGGCTCTCCCGGCGTTTTTTAAATCCTAATCGAGACCACCCAGTGGCTGCTTCTGAAACGTCTTGGGCGCAGTGCGGGACCAATGAAAGCGCAGGCCCGAGGCTTACGGCGGCGGTGATAGGTGGAGGGAGCGAGCAGGCGAACCAATAGGCATTTAGAGGAGCTCAGGAAGGCGGGACTTCTCAGCGTCCCTCCGCTGAGTTTGAGGGAACGCGATCTCTGCGCTGGGAATGGACGGTGGCCCTGTGCGCTGTGCGATTGCAGAATGCGCTTCTCTAGATAAATCACTTCCCTCAAGTATTTTATATATTTCCCCTTTCTATCCCTGAACGGCTTTTAGAGCTGAGGAGCCCCTCAGAGAACGCGACACGCTGCAGGAACAGGACCCGGGTCCTGGGACGCTCGGACACCTGCTTCCCTCGGGGGTTCGGCTGAGCGGGCTCCGATGGGGGCCCCTGCACACCACATCACGGCAAATCCACGACAGAGAGGGAAGAGGCTGGGCTCCTACGGAGGTCTCAGCCAAGCCCCAGCTCTCCAGTTCCGGCCGACTGGCGTCGCTCCACCTGGGTCCCCTAGTACTGGCTGCTCAGTTGGAATAAAAGTCATTTTCAGAACGTGGAAGATAGTACAAGGGGTTAAGCTGATTGCTTTGCACACAGCCGGCTCGGGGTTGGCCTCTGGCATCACCAGGAGTGACCACTGAGCACAGAGCCAGAGTAAGCCCCGAGCACTGCTGGATGTGGTCCCAGCCCCCATCCCCAAAGGTGCAGAGATGGATTTTAACTAGTTTATTGTGATGTGATTCGTATCATTAACTTATGCACCTGAAACTAACATGACACACTATGTCAATTTTATGTCTCAGAAGCAAGCGCTGGGACCAGCAGGCGCTTGGTGGAAGACGGACTCACCTGCATAAGTTCCGGTGATCCTTGATGACTCAGGCACCTTCCCTGCAAAGCCATCTGAGCCCCCCACATTTGGACTTTGGGGGGGGGTACATCATTCGCAGGAGGAAGAGATGAGCATGCAGAGCTGGGGTTTCTGAAGCCTTGTGGGAGGGAGCCAGTGCTTTCTCAGCCATCAGAGTAGAAACCCACCAGCACGCAGAGTCGGTTACCACACACACACACACACACACACACACACACACACACACACACACACACACACACCTGTCTGGTCCAGAGCCAGCTCAGTTCTGGCACGCACGCTTCGTTTTGTTGTGTTTTGCTTTTTTGGGTCACATCCGGCAATGCTCAGGGGTTACTCCTGGCTCTGCACTTAGGAATTACTCCTGGAAGTGCTCAGGGGACCATATGGGACGCCGGGATCAAAGCTGGGTTGGCAGCATGCAAGGTAAAAGGCCCTACCCGCTGTGCTATCGCTCCTGCTCCTGGCATCTAGACATGCCAGGAGCATGGTCTCCCAGATGTAGGGAATAGCCCCAGGGACCCACACTGGGTATGGCTCAAAACACTTCCGGTCAGGGAGGTGGGGCACCAGTCGGGCTAAGGACCACACTCTTCCACAGGAAGAGTGAAGGCGGAAATGTTCTAACCTTGAATATTTTTTTTTTTTTTTTTTTTTTGGGGGCGTCACACCTGACATTGCTCAGGGGTTTCTCCTGGCTCTGCACTCAGGAATTACTCCTGGTGGTGTTCAGGGGACCATATGGGATGCTGGGGATCGAACCTGGGTCTGGCTGCGTGCAAGGCTAACGCCCTCCCTGCTATCGCTCTGGCCCCCAACCTTAAATTTTGGTGCCTCCTCCAATCCCCACCCGCCCCATGAACCTGTCTGCGTCAGGGGTCAGTGCTGACCTGCCGTGCTGCCGCCACAAGACCTTTGGACACGAGAAGGCAATGCCACTCGGCCCAGCCACGTAGGTCTAGAGGGCAGGAAAGGGGCGAGCGTGCGGGGAGGGCCGCCAGTGCACACGGCACACGCAGCTCAGCCCCTCTGCGGGGCCCTGCTGAGGGCAGTCCCTCAGTCACTTCTGCTTTGGGGGGTTGTAACTTCCATCTCCAAAGCCAACAGTTGGCCCGGTCCACTGTCCCCCCTCCCTCCAGGCTCTGCAATCTTTCAGATTCACCCAAAATGAGAGCTGGTCTCCATGGGCCTGGAAGGACACATTCTCTTCTACCTTGTCATTAAGGTGAATTTCACATTCGGCTCCCCAGATGGCGTTTGATTTTCTCTTTGAAATAAAAACAACACAAAAAATTTTTTTTGAGCCATACCCAGTGTTGCTTACGGCAGAGCCTGGCAAGCTACCCATGTCGTATTTGATATGCCAAAACCCAGTAACAATTATAGACCTCATTCCCATGACCTGATGGAATGATTTGAGGCTCTTCATGTTCCTGGAGCAAGCAGATCAGATGCCCTCGGATTATACCAGCACGTGACAGGGACGTATGGAGATGTTACTGGTGCCCGCTCCAGCAAATCGATGAACAACAGGATGACAGTGATACAGTGATACCCAGTGTTGCTTAGGGCTTACTCCTCACTCTGCTCAAGGGTCACTCTTGGAGGGCTCGGGGCATCATATGGAGTTGGGATAGGATCTGCGTCAGCAGCATGCAAGGCCAGTGCCCTGCTACTGTGCTGTTGCTCAGGCCCTGAATAAAAAATTCATTGAAAGTAACACCCCCTCCTTGCCCTGGCATTGCTTGGGGGACCAAGCAGCTAGCAACCAAACTCGGGGGCCTTGCACACCGGAAGCACGTGTGCCACAACTGGGCTCTCTACCCTCCTACAGAGCGTCCGAGTTTGTTTTTTTTGGAGTTGGGATGGGGAGAGGTTTGAGCCAAACCTAGTGGTGCTCAAAGATCCCTCTTGGTGGTAGTGGGGACCGTATAAAGTGGCAGGGATCACACGAGGAAGGGGCAAGGCAAGCGCTTTACCCACTGAACCATCTCTCCAGCCACAATAAGTGTGTCTTTCCTGTTGAGCAAAGCCGATGCTCTGAGCCACCCCTGTAGGGGCATGGGACACCCCACACACTCAGCATACACAAACGTTTACTGGCACCTCAGTTTATTATCATGATTCCCAGGCCCAGCTGGCTTGTCCGCTCAAGAGACAAGAAGACCCAAAGCTCTGGAGGTGGAGCAAGATGCCAGGACTGGGGCAGCGTCCCTCCCCACCAGGCCCTGTCAGCACCCCGAACCTTTCACATGAAAGCCAGAGACCCCCACAACAGTTCAAATAAAGGCCAGGGCTCCCCTACATGGTCCCAGCACAGTCTCTGGGCAGGGCGGCAAGGGAGATACGCGTGCAGGGGGCTGAGACCCAGGCGATGGGCCACGACCACGGGAGTCTGTCCTTTCTCTGGGCCACTGTTGCGCCATGTGAGCGGTGGACAGGCCAGGGAGTGACTCCTGTGCTTTGGCTCCGAGACTTCCTGTCCCGACACGGGACACACCCAGCCACGTGCGGCTCACCTGCTCCTTTCAAGAAGTGAGTTCATTTTTAAAAATTTCCCTTTTTTTTTTTTTTTGGTGGGAGACCTCCCCAGTAATGCTCAGGGACCACCTGGCCCAGTTTGGGGCTATCTGGGAGCCACGGGGTCACACCTGGGAGATCACGGAGGCCCTGCAGTGCTGGGCACCAGCCTGGGCCTGGCCATGCCAGGCGAGCACTTTTGGGATCATCTCCTGGCCTTTTTCCCTTCAGTTTTTGGGCCACACCTGGTGACGCTCAGGGTTACTCAGGGCTCTGCACTCAGGAAATTACTCCTGGCAGTGTACTCCTGGCACGATAGGGGGAGGCTGGGGATCAAACCCTGGCTGGCCGCATGCAGGCAAATGCTCTACCCTCTGTACTATGGTTCCAACCCCCATCGGCCTGTCCTTTTTAACTATTAAGAAACAAAAAACAACAAAACCCCCTAAGACTTTTTCCTCGGTTTTTCTGGCTACACCTGCAGTGGTTCCCTCACCCACAGCCCTTCCTTTAAACAAAAAAGAGAAAACTCACCTGCGAGTTCGGATAGTACAGGGTTTCAGGAGGCGTGATTTGCAAGCAGCTGACCTCAGCTAAACCCCAGGCACTGCATGGGGCCCTGGGCCCACCAGGAGAGATACCTGAGTGTGGCGCCCGAGGGAAGCGTTGAGCACCATTAAGTGTGACCCCAAAATAAACATTTAAAAAGCTTCCAACCTATTTGCAGGCCCAACTGTGGCTGTGGCAGCGTGGTCTCCGCCCTGTTCCTGGCACGTGGCACACACTGGATGTCGCCTGCTCCAGGGACTCAGTGCTGCCCATCCACAGCCTGGAAACGCCACTAGCTTCCTGCGCAGCACGTGTCCGCGTCCACCCTCTATCTGGGCACCTATGTTAATGAAGGTCTTGGTTTGTCATGGAGCTGCCTAGGAACACAGCCAAACGGCTCCAGAAACTTGCCAGACGTGGAAGACCAAGGATGGCTCAGCGTCCTGGCCACCAGCCACTTGCCTGATGTCTCTCTAGGATGGGGGAACATCCTGCTTCCCTCTGGGATTGGGGTGTCTGCAAAGACCCCAGAGAAGCTGCTTACCAGGTAGGGTTACAAGGCTGACCTGGAAAGGAATGTGGGCTCAAGAGGAAGTCCAGCTCCTTTCCGGCCGCCCGCCCCTGTCCCCCACCCGTACTGCTGTGGTGATATAAACTGAGCCTCCAGATCGAGGGCCTGGGGCACCGCACCACCCATAACCTGGATGCCTCCTGTGTGCAGGTGGGGCTCAGGTGTGCTCTGGGTGTCAGCCTGCCGGGCGCCCTGAGCAGCACAGCCGGAGCGTATGGCAAGAGAGCACATGACCTGGGTCTCCCCATCTTTCAAGCAGACAGTGAGGTGCTCGGAGCGGCCGGGTGGGATGAGGCCGCTCACCAAGGGCGGCCTGCAATCCCCCAGCGCAGGGAGGCGGTGGGGTGACACGGACATCTCTGAACAGGCAGAGGGACGTGCGCGCTCAGCCTCCAGGCTGTGACTCCATCCCTGCAGGTCAGAGAAGTCCCCTCCAGAGGAGCCAGCTGGGGCCAGAAGCCCCGGAGCCTCAGGATTTGAGCTCGAGAGCACAGGGAAGCCTGTGGGGTCAGCAGGGGGTGACCAAGGAGAACCTCATGGCTTGTCATCCTGTATGATGACAGCTGGGATGGGGAGGGGGAAGGAGGGGTGAGCACGGCCCTCGAGGCTCCCCAGTCGGGGCGTCGGCCTCAGTGAGCACCCAGGTGGCAGCCGAGGGCCTGGTGGACCCTCAGCTGGTGTCGTTGATGGGCGTCGGGAAGCCCCCCAGCAGTCTCGCGCTCGGCCTCGTTGCGGGGGCCCGGCCCCGGTCAGGCAGCTGAGCAGCGGGCGGTGCAGCCCGTTGTAGAGGCGGTGCCCGCCAGCAGCATCAGGAAGCCCAGGATCTGCAGCGCCTGGAAGGTCTCCCAGCCCAGCGCCAGGCTGACCGCCCAGATGACCACGGTGCGCAGGCTGTCCAGTACCATGCGGCGTGGTGGCGCTCAGCTCCTTGGTGACGCTGATGCCCGCAGGTTGAAGAAGGCGATGCTACTGATGTTGCCCAGCAGCGCCAGGGCAATGAGTGGCCGCCGGCCCACCTGGCAGAAGGCGTCCAGCGCCGCCCTCCAGCGTCGCCCGGGGGCCGCTGCCGAGGGGCAGGAATGTAGTACATGGGCACCAGCAGCAGCGAGGAGGATCACGAAGCCGAAGAGGCCTGTGGGGGGCGGCGGGGCGTGTGGTCACGTCCCCACTTGGAACCCCTGAGCTTAGCTCCCCAGGTGTCCACTCTCTCTGGCTCAGGGATCTGTCCCCCATCAGAAAGGGACAGCGGCAGCTGGTGAGTTCAAGAGGCCCCATCTCCACTTGGACCCACTGAAGGGGAGGAAGGTAAGAGGCCCAGCCCTCCCTGTAGCCAGGCCCCAGACTCACCCTCTGTGCCCACGGCCCGCAGCGGGCACATCGTGTTTGTACACGAACTTCTCCTCCAGCACCATCTGCACAGAGACTATGATCTGGGCGATGATGATCAGCAGGTCCCCTGGGGAGAGACGAGCCCCGGTGAGGCAGAGCCACGATAGGGCTGTGTGTGAGAGTGTGTGTACGTGTGTATGTGTGCGCGAGTGTGAGCGTGTGTGTGATAGTGAGTGCGTGTGTGCGTGTGTGGGGGAACACAGCCCCGGCCCCTGCAGCATAAAGCCTTGGCAGGTCCCCCGTGCCCTGGCCTGATCCGGTCCCTTCAGAGTAGGGGCAGGCCACCTGGGCAGGTGGGCACTGAGGCTCCAGGGGACAGAGCCTATGCCCAAGAGCTGCATCTGGCCTTTGCAAAGACACAGGGTTGGAGGGACCAGAGTGATAGCACAGTGGGGAGGGTGCTTGCCTTGCGCGGCTGACCGGGTTCGATCCCTGGCCATCCCATATGGTCCCCTGAGCACTGCGGGAGTGATTCCTAAGTGAACAGCCAGGAGTAACCCTGAGCATCACCAGGTATGACCCCAAAAGAATAAAAGCCACAGGGTTGGGGGACAGATGTCTCAGTCTCCTCTTCATGGTCACCCCGGCGGGGTCCTTTCTGCCTGCCACTGTGAGGGTCACTGTCACACAGGTCAAGGAGCTTCCCTTCCTCTGCTCTCCCCAATCCAGCAGCTCGTCGGCACGCACAGGTGTGCACCCATGTGTCTGTACATGTGTGTGAGCATCCACATACATGTGGAAGCAGGTAACTCACCGCTGAGTCCCACCCTCTGGAC
The DNA here is from genome assembly GCA_021461705.1 of Cryptotis parvus. Taxonomy (NCBI): domain Eukaryota; kingdom Metazoa; phylum Chordata; class Mammalia; order Eulipotyphla; family Soricidae; genus Cryptotis; species Cryptotis parvus. The sequence continues at coordinate 155 of JAJIBD010010233.1, read as the reverse complement.
ACCCTTCCCAACCCACGGGGTCTCTCCAGCAGGGAGGTCCCTGGCCCTGCCCACCCCACTGCTGGGCCCCGCCAAGGCAAAGCCTTGCAGGAGTCTGTCAAACTGCTCTGCGCTGGGCTGGGCTGGGCTGGGCTGGCGCTGGGCTGGGCTGGGCT